>CAJVPS010001267.1:0-16444 GCA_910591765.1 Ambispora leptoticha | reverse complement strand
AGTAATACGCTAGCTAAATTAGTAGAACAAGAGAAAAGAGAAATTCTACTAAGAAACTATCTATAGCTAAAATAACTTAAATATACCATGTGACTTTTCTTGGCAAGATTGGGTAATTGTGACGTAGTAAGTCACGTGTGATGCAGTATATAGCACAGCAACGATCTGTGAAATAAAAGATAAATATTATATAATTACTAATTATTAATCTAATTTTGTTACAATATATTTTATTAATTAATAGTTTTATAAAGATTCATCTATATATTATATTTAATATTTCAATTCTATACATTTGATACTTCTTATATATTTAATACTTATCTTTCATTTATATTTCAGCATTCACTTTCTTAAGTACAAGAGCTTAGATCAATATATTAAAAGCAAGACAAATTAATAAGTAAAAAAAATAATTTCAATATTTAATAGTTATAGAGTCAATATTTAATACCTTCATCCATTGTCAAAATTATGTGTGCTTCTTGATTGTCTACTAAGCACAGATCTCAATCTTTTCATTAAAGTGCATCCTATTTAAAGATGAAATAAATTGCTTCTTATTTAACTTCTAAATTACTTTATGGATTACCAAATTACTTTGATAGTTTATAAAGTAAAACATGAAGTTTCTAATTTTTTTTGTCTTACCCTTCCTGAATTCGTATTCATAATCCCAAATCCATTCTTGTGACCAAAAATCATTATTTTAATAATACTTATTATGATGAGATAATTTACAAAAATTGGCCAATCATAATAAAGCCTGCTATGCTAGGTATACCAACTAATGAATCAAAATAAAAATAATATTCATTAGTCTTATGATATGGAATCATAATGAGAATTGTGAGAGGAAAGTTGATTATAAATAAAAAGAGCTTTAGAGTAAAAAAAAGAATAATAATTATAAATAGAATAATGGTTAGAAATTAAATTCAATAGAATTATAAAATCATTTGTCATTATAATAAAAGTTTTTATTAAATAATTATTCTTAAATAAATGCATATATTCTTTTGAATTATTATTAATCTATTTCCATACTCTCTATTAATAAAGTAGTCTATCCTAAGGCTATAAATACTAAATAACAAAACTATTAATAAATTGTCTTCTTAGGCAGAAACTAATACCATAACTTGGAGAATCTGATCAACTTGATAAGAGATTGAAGTATTGATTAATGGAACTATAAATTAATTAATGAAAAATTAATTGGAAAACAATCCATGATCATACAGTCTTACAGATTACTTGGTAGATCCTCTATATCTATTCCATCAGATAATAGGATAAAGCATTGTTACACTTATATATTTCTTAGTAGAATAATGAAAAACACACTTTTTATTTCTATCATAATATCATAATATTACAAATTCACCTATTTTATGAATTAATTGAAATTTATTTTCAAGCTTTCTACTTTTTATTTATCTAATTATCATTACTATAACTGAAATATTTTTTAAAAAATCTTTGCGTAAAAATATTAAAATTCAAATAATTATACATATATATTAGTTAAAGATTTACATAAATAACATTATTTGTAAAATTTATAAGTACTAATAAACATATTCAATAAATCATTTATCAATAGAAACAAGTCTAAATAAATTGTAATATCAATATAGTATTGCTATAGAAGATGAGATTCTAATTAGATGAATATTTATTATTATTTATTAACTAGTCTGGTTGATCTGTACTATATGAATATGCAGTGATTATATATGGTTAAAGCTCATCAGCTTCAGATAATTCTATTAGTAACTGCTTCTTCAACTTGTACATTATTAAAAGTATCCATTATATTGAAAAATTTCTTGTCAGAATCATGTAAATCTGGAGTTAAAGACTGACATTCATTGTCATCAAGAGTATAATTATTAGTTACTATAGTGATCTTAATAGTATTATTGACTATTGATATTATTTGTTTAGTAGCTGAATAATCATTTGATAGCAGTATTTCACTTTGAGAAATATTATTTATTATATTGGGTGATGGTGAATGAATGATTTGTCCTTGCACTAATTGATGACTAACAGAATTAATAGAGCCTGAATTATCAAGAGTTTGATTAGCTTTATCACTATTATTATGAGTATGCAAATTTGTAGAGTTTTTCTTGCTTGTCAAGCTAATTATTATTCTAATATATTTGAATATATTGTATATCCCAATCATTATTATACACTTATAATTGTTATAGAATTTTAATAACTATATCCTCAGGAAAGGTATCATATCTAAGTACAGTTTCAAGTATCTTCTTCTCACTGTCAGTTATAAGTTGGTGTTACTATTTTATATCATGAATATCCATAACTTATTCTTGTAATTGCTAATCTTTTTTCTTTTTTCTTTTTTCTTTTTCATGTTCTTTTATTATTATTTATGCTTTCTAATGGTAGAATTACCAATTTGTACACTACTATATTATATATATGATGATTTTTTATATTTTGAGTATCAATTTTGTAAATATCCTAATATAAAATTACATTAAGTCGAGCTATGCTAAGATTTTAACAAGCAAATATCTTTAAAAAATCTGTTGAATTCACTTCTTGAGTATCTGCAAAAAGTTTGTATATTTTAGGATTTGATAAAGAAAAGATAATAAATAACTTATTAGCTAATTTCCATAGACTTTCTTTTCAGAATTTTACAGCTTACTCCTCTTTAATTGTAATCATATCACCCAAATATTCTGATACTAATAACCCTAACTAATTTCTTTCTGTCTGTGCAGAACCTATCTGTAATTTCAATTTCTTATTATTTAATGTTCTTTCTCTAATATTTTGTTTTACAAATATTACTCCAAATCTCTCCAATGCTTCATCAAATGCAAAATAGTGATCAGATGAAATAAGATTTACTGAACAAATGCATCAAAGTAGTTTTTGAAGATGTGAATTATCTTTAATGTAAGATAAAAAATGTGTTACTGATTTGATATAGTTATATTTGCCAGCAACTGGAAAGAGAGGTGAAAATGCTGCAAGATTTTTTATTTGTATATCATAGTTTTCTTGGTGAATACCAAGTTTATGTCCCACCTAATAACCTGTCCAGCAAAAATAATGATACCAAACTCTAAGCATATCATTTTTTTCACTCTTAATATCATTTATTATTTGATTCTTGCTACATAAATATTGATATATTGCAATACTAATAGCAACTCAAATCAATTCCAAAACTTGACAGGTGGTCTGGTAATCTACAACTTTTTCTAACTTGTCTAAAAAGTAAATACCAAGTTTTGTGGTCATATTAGCAATACCATAACCTAAAAAAATATTTATCAATACATTACACATGTTACAAGAAGTATGCCACTGGTCTAAAAAATCTTATAATTTTGTTTTTATTATTTTCTTTGTATGAAATTAATCTGTGAAAAATTATTTTATCACATGCAATATCTAAATATCTAATGTTGACAACTCTTACATCATCATAATATAAATCACATGCTTTGTGAACATTTATATTGCAGTTTGGACTATCTCTCAATTTAAGTATAATAATATTTGGAGGTGATATTTAACATTTAATTAATATCTTTTATGAAATTTCATTGAAAATATCATCTATATTCCAGTTATTAAGACATGTAGTCAGAAGATTATAAAAAATTATCTTGTAGAAAAAAAGAAGATCACTTGTCAAATTTCTAGATTAATTGCTATCATTTATATGTTACTGTAGTTGTGATAGCATAGTAAATTGAAATACCATCCTTAATATAGTATATATAGATTTGTGCATAGTGTTAAAAATATTTCCATATACAAAAGTTTGCTTTACAAAGTCTATATTATTGATTATTGAAATATTCCAAATATTTTTGCCCTATATCAATCTGCTTTCTGGTTTTATTTCATTTATACAAATCTTTTCTAATCATTTTTTATGTTATTATGTGTGTGATACTATATTTACTACACAAAGAATATTATATAAAGAGTGAAATAATATTGGTTTACAGCAAAGAGAACTCATAACCAAATATTAGTGCCTGGAAATATGTTGTTCAACACTACTGAAATAAGAAATATAGATATTTTTTTATCCAATTTATATCAAAAATCTTTAATAGAGACCTTTTTGCTTTCTTTTTTTTGATAATACTTCATATTTTTTTCTTTGCAATATCTTAATAAATCCATTAAAAAATTTACCAAATATGAAGGAAAACTATTTTGATATTCTGCTAATGATACTAGATTTTCAAGTTTTGTTTTATTTTCTCATACATTATATCATGCCTTCCATGTTGCAGTTCCCAATACTTTTTCAAGATCTGGCTGTTTCAGAGGTAATATTATATTTTGAATTATTTACTGAATGAATGTGTATTAGTTTTAAGACCATTTTGATAAAAAAAAGACTTGGAGAACATATTTTTACTGAGGAGAGCTTGGTATTATAAAATAACAATAGAATAGAATTCAAATATGTTAAAAGAACTTTTTTTTATTTTTGTTAATAGTTTCTGCTATATACAAAATCCAGCGTGATCTAGAATTTGAAGTGTCTCACTTGTATCATTCTTATGCATATTTATGCATTTAAAATTTGATTTACTTCCATAATCTTGTCTTTTATAAAAATATTCTCCATATGCAATAAAACATTCTGAACAAATATACCAAGGTCAATATTTAGTTTCTGGATTATTAGTGATATTTTTTAATTTTTTAGTTTGTTCAAATACAGGACAAATCTTAAGTCCAATACAAGATATTTGAATATTTTTTCAAAAATACATCTCAAATGTTATATACATGTTTCATCTTGACTAAAAAAATATTTTGACTTATTGTAAAATAAATAACATCAGCAAAAAAATCTAGCTCTTTTCAATTGATCATGATTTTTTAACATGTGGAAGATGAAGTTAATTTTGATCAAAAAGAAAATGAGATTAACAAATATCTATTATTGGCAATTTGTTTTTCACTTGAACCTATTGAAAAATCTTTGTATCAATTTTCCAAGCTCTAACAAGTTGAGAAAGTGGTCTCTAATTATACAAATAATTTAAACAATATTAAATATGACTATTAATTAAATCCAGAATTGGACAAACTGATAATATTTAATTAGCATTTTCTTCTATATTCTCAATAAAATATTCATTTTCATTATTTAATCCAAATATAATTAATTCTATTTCAAATGTTAGCATCTCATTACTATCTGTTTCAGTATTAATATCATTATCCTTTAAAAGTAGTATATCCTCATCTTCATCTACTTCTGTCAAAGCACGTACTTTTTCAAAATTAGTTTTATCAAAAAGAAAGGAATTTGTTAGTCCAATGGATCATTTATACTTTCTGCTATAATACTTTCAGATACAAGACTTTCAGTAGTCATACCTATACTTTCAATATCTTCCACATCATAATCATCTGGAACATAGTCAAAATTATCAAAAAATAACATATTATTAAGATTCATATTACTTGTGTTGATTTCTGGATTTTGTGAATTCATAATGAGTATTTGCTGTAAAGATAAGAAAATAATATGAAAGTGTTTTTCATAAAGGAGATAATATGGAAATATTTTTTGTAAAAATATCAATGTAGTAATTATATTTTTGATGCTTGACGAGACTATTAATATATAAAAATTTAAATATTATTATTAGATTTTCTTATTCTAATATTAAAGTAATTTGAAATATCATATTGAAGTACTATATATAGCAATATTTAAATAGATATTGAATGAATATAATGATGATAATAAGAGTTTTATTAAATATAAAAATTAATTATCATTTACTTAATATTATTATTGTCTTTATTGTTATCATTATTATTATTTTTATCATTATTATTATTTGTATTTATAGTTTTCTTTATAAATCTAAATATGTGAATAGCTCAATCAATTTCTTAACATTAATTAAATATCAATATAGGTGTAAAATTGATCAACTGTAAATATTACTAATTTAGAAAAACTTTTCATAAAGTCAAGTTACTTTGGTTAAAGATTCTTTAAAAATTACAAGTACTATAATATACAAAATAAAATAATTAGCAAGAGAAAGATATTAAAATTTGTTTAGTTTAGCAAGATTTAGTAACTATCTTATATCATAAGAATACTAATATAAAAGTGAAGTTAGCTTTCAGTGATAATTTTTCTATAGTAAACTATGTAAATTTAAGCATGTGAATGACTGTCGATCTCTTAATATACTTATTTAAAAATTAATATTAATATTAATGTTAAGAGATAAAAATTGATTGATTAATTGATCAACTGTAAATATTACCAATTTAGAAAAAACTTCATAAAGTCAAGTTACTTTGGCTGAAGATTCTTTAAAAATTACAAGTACTATAATAAGCAAAATAAAATAATTAGTAAGAGAAAGGTACTAAATTTTGTCTAGCTTAGCAAGATTTAGCACTATATCTTATATCATAAGAATGCAAATATAGAAGCGAAGTTGGTTTTCAGTAATAATTTTTTATAGTAAACTATATAAATTTAAGCATGTGAATGATTATTAATCTCTCAATTAATATACTTGCTCAAAAATTAAGGAACAAATTGATTAATCATTAGTAATACCTTGTTTAAAAATAGAGATGACTTCACACATCCCTATCTTTATTTATATTTCTATCAAAAGTCTTTGGCAGTTCAGGATTAGCCAATAAAATTCTATCACATAACTTTTTTAAATTAGAATTTCTTATTATAGATCTAATCAAATTTAAAGCACTTTTTTCTTGAATATCTAAAAACTAACTCTTTTTGAAAATAAAATTATTTAGTCTCTTTATCCTATATATTTTTTGAAAAAATGGCAAATTATCATGAACTAATCATTTTCAAATATAGAATGATTGTTAAACTTTCCAAGAATAATCATGGTGCTTCTGATATTTCTAAAATTTTAGAAATATCCAGAACTATTTGTTAGAATATCATAAATAATTTCCATGAAAAAGATCTTACAGATGTTGCTGCTCATTCTGGAAGATCATCTCTTTTATCTGATCATAACAAGTATACTCTTATATGTCAAGCCAGAGAAAATAGAAAAGATTCTCTTGAAGAAATTACTGAATATTTTAACAAACTTAATCTTATTCAAATTAATAAGTATAACTAGATATATATTATATAAGCATAATTATTTTAACCGCATTGGAAAAAGAAAATCATTCATTTCAGAGAATAACAGAAAAAAATAGCTTAAATATATCAAATATATAAATTATGAAATAAAGAGTGGAATAAAGTTATTTGAAGTAATGAATCTCAATTCTTTCTATTTGAAAATATTGAATAGCAATGGATTTGGCATAAATCTCATGAAAAATATGATATAGCATGCTAGAGAAAAATATTATAGATGAGATTTGTTATAAATAAAGTTATTAAGATAATTTAATTTAAAATCATGACTTTTTTTGAAAATCTTGATTATGTAATATTGTCAAAAACTTTTGATGAAGAGAGAGATATATAATATGTCTTGTTTCTGCATATACTTGACATAATATATGTATTATTTTATATTTCTTATTGATATATTTATTATTTATGATATTATATTATTATTTTAGGATTTTTAGTCATATATCATAATACTAGTAGGCAAAAAAATTCTTATGATTTGAATTAATCATATTAATGAGATTGCCATATTATCAGGATCATAAAAAGCAAGTAGATTTGTTAATATAATAATACACTGCAGAGTGAATTCAATCTAAGTTTACTTATCATTCATACTGGGGCTCTGATCTGGATTATTCTAATAGAGTAATCCAAATTACGCTATACATGTATAATAATAATTATTATTTGTTTTACTATTATTTAACTAATCTAATTCACTCATTTTATCTACTAAAGTCAAAGATGGAACCAAATACTCATGAGTATAATAAGTATTATTATTGTTAAGAGAATAAATACTGTAATAAGTATTTAATTCACAATTCTTATGATTTTAGTAAATATACTTATTATCAAGAAAATTAATATAGCTATAATAACTATTTCAAATAACACAAATAAATTTATCATGATTAATTATCTAGTAAAGATAAAGATGTCAACAATATAATAAAAGAATTAAATATGAATATTTATTTAAATTATTCAAATAGATTTTCTTTTTAAAGATTTATGAATATTAAATCTCTTGCAAAAGAAAACTTGGATCAATTTATAAAGTAACCTGATTAAATAGATTATTAACTAGAGAATAGGATCATGAAGAAAATAATTTAATGACAGAGAGGAAGTTGAAATCAAAATGACAGGGAAAAAAAGTTGTGTTGAATTCATAATATAATTCAAAGCAAATTATGTCCAAGTAAGATAAGTTTATTTTTAATAGAGAAATTATACTTTTTATAAACTGTACTTATACATATTTCATTAGTTATTAAAAATTATTTAGTAATATTAATATATTTTTTATAAGATTAATAACTTTATTTCATAATTCTAATGAATATATAATATAATATACAGATTCAGGATGTTTTAAATCAGATACAAAAATGGGATCAATGAAACTAAATTCTGTAATAGCTTCTTCTAGTTAATACTGAATATGTTATATTCTTTTATAACTTTTAAATTTTTTCTTTATTATCTTACAGATAGAGACATATATTAATATTAGACCATACAGTATGTAAAGAAATTATTAGCAATTACATATTTGATCACTGTGCAATAATGATTATAATTGTCAACATGATTAATATCTCATTTAATAGCTAACATATAGCAGATTAATTAATAAAATTTTAATATAATATTCTTTCTCTATTACTTTTAATAATTAACTTACATTTATACTTTATCAACTATACTAAATTAATTAACATAATTTTTGAAACAGCATTCATTTCTCTATCATAAAATAACTTAAATCTTACTGATTTTGCAGTATTCTTTTTTCTATATTTCTTTTAATAATATTCTAAAGATTTTTGAGAGAATTTAAATCTGGACTATTAGCTGGCCAGTCCATAAGATTTAGAATATTTTTACTAATAAATAACTGGACAAGATGACTAGTATACTTAGGATCATTATCCTGTTGAAGTCACCAATACCTATCTATTAGTCTCTTAATTTCTGAAATATATTTTTCTAGAATTCTTACATAGAACTCTATATTTATTATATTTGTAAAATAAAAAAGACTTGTCTTGTCTTTTATCAAAAAATCACTCTACACAAAAATTTTAGTATAATTTTTTGGAATTCATTATACAGATTACTTACCTTTATATTATTTCTTAACTGTATTTCTAAATAACTAAAATACTATTTTATTAGTAAATATAATCTTATTCTAATTATCATATAAATATCTTTTTATCCATTTTACCTATCTTTATTTGTGAGCTTCAGTTGATATCAGAATGACTTTTGATAACTTTTATTATATCCAAGAGCTATTGTAACAATTTTAATTAGGTTATCTTCCTTTAGATCTCTTTTAGTTTAGATCTTTATTTTGTGCTATTTATATAACAGATTAGCTTTGTATTACATTTTCAAGAAGATCATTTTTACTCTGAATATATAGATGATAATTATATATTTAATACATCTAGATTTAGTATATTATTACTCAGATGATCACTATGTATATTACAATTATTAATTTAAATTATTAATATTTTTAATTACTTTCATTATTAATATTTCTTTATAATTTTATTCATTCTTCTTGTTGTTTATTTATATTATTATTTATTATTATTTATAATTATCATTACTTATTGGATTATGATTAGTTACCTTCTGAAAATGTGAATTAAGTTAATTAATTCTGTATAATTCATATGTAATTTAAATTAGAAATTTGTATCAATTTATTTATAATTTATATTCATTTCTATCTTATAAATAAGATTTCTCTATTCTGTATTTTTAGCTTTAGATCTGAATACTTTTAAATAATAAAAATAATTATAAGTTATAAAATTAAAACTTATTCATATCATATTTTATCTTATTTATAACTATTAATAAAATAATCTTACAACTTGATAGTAGCAGACATTATTATTATAAATATCACCCTCTAATATCTTATATATTACATCATATACTATATGCTTTACACACACATATTTTACTTTTAATAAAAATAATATTTTGTCAAAATAAATTCAGAACAATTCACACAATTCATAACAAGCATGACTAAATTAATCAAGATAGTAAAGAAGATAATCTCTTTGATCTCAAATCCTTATTTCATCTTTTAGTTAAATTATCTACATACTTTGAAGAATCTAATAAAAATATACTTGTCTGGATTATACAAACTAAAACTGTATTTCTGGCTCAAGAAATCACAGATAAAAAGATATAAGTATAATATACAACAACCTCTTTTACTAATTTAGCATTATATTGATATCTTAACAAATACAAGACTGATAATCATATAATATCTTTTAAAAATTGGGATAACTTTGTTATAATACTTTAAGTAGACTTTCAATCATTTTACTATTAATAATATCTTTGCAGATAACTTCATCTTCTTTACCAAACAGAATTTGTATAAGACTATAGTATAAAATTCAGAAATATAGTTAGATAAATTACAGATATGAATACTTTAAATCCAGTTTATATATTTCATAGAAAATCTCAAACCAGCTATAAAAATAGAGATAAGTTATCAAATATCAGAAACATTAGAAGAAGCTAGAAAGCTAGTTATTGATTATAATACTACTATATATGAACAAGACAGATCTCTAGATCTATCAAGCAGAAATAATAATTATCACTTTCAGAATTAGTACAGAAATTATCAGAATAATAATCTAATACTAATAGAACTTGATCAGGCAGAAAGTCACTATAACAATAAAAAAAATAATAATAATTAGAAGAATAACAAATCAAAAGGCATCTGTTACAGTGATCATTATAAGTAATGAGAATCATTATTATGATCATAAAGTTTGCAAATTTTATTCGTTTAACTTATAGTTTTACAGAAATATAGATCAAACATAAATATTCAAAAAATATATATATATTAATAGTTTATTTTTTTTCCATCATTTTCAATTATCTCATTTACATGACCTGACATTCTCTTTACCAGATTAAGATACAAGTCTATGGTAATATCCTCTCATTTCTTCCTAATTAATCCATGCCAACAACTAATACTAATTAATTTTTCTTTTTAAACTATTTTATTAACTTGTTTCTCCATCCTTTTCTTAATAATTACCCAGAAATTTTCTATTGGATTAAGATCAGAACTATAGAATGGCCATTCAAGAAGCTTTGGAATCTGATGATAAATGAATATTTTCATTTCCATGGCTTGATGCTTTGGATCATTATCTTGTTAAAAGATCCAACATTCTTCCATAATTCTATATGCATTTTCAAAAAGATTATTAGTTAAAATTTTGTGATAAAATGTATATTTATATTTTGGGTAAATATATGAAAGCCAATTGTTCCACATGCAGAAAATGCACCCTAAACATGAACTTTCTCTGGATGTTTTGGAATCTCCTTCTGTGGAATACTTATTCCATCTTTGTAAAATGCATTTATAGTATTTTGGAATATTTGAAATGTGATTTCATCTGAGAATACTACAATTTTCTAGTTTTTTTTGCAATATTTTTTTACCCATTCTACTCGAGCTAGATGATATTTTTCTGAAAGCAGAGGCATGATTTTTGGAAGTTTTGAATGATATCCAAGCTTATTAAGCTCACAATTTACTGTTCACACAGATATTTTAACCTTGGATTAAAGTTTTGTGACAATTTCACCACAGGTAAGATACTTGTCATTTGTAATAATTCTTTCTAATGCACATCAATCTTGAGAAGTTAAAATTGTGGAACATCCCAGGTGAGAAATAGACTTGAGTTTATTATTTTTTTTTAGTTGAACAACATATTTGTATACTGTAGAGAGGGAACATCACTTTTTTTGCTAAAGTTAGGACATCACAGATACCATATTTCTAAAGATGACTTACAGTCTCTCATTAATTAATAATTAGGGTTTCTTTCATTTATAATGAAAAAAAGAGAGAAAACTAAGGATTGTTTTTTTTTAGGTTTGTTTTTATGTCATATTGATAAATAAACTGTCATTAAAATATGGCTGTACATGCTATATATAGTCAAGTTTTTTCTATGTATGGTTTGTGCCACTTTTGATTCTTATTACTTATGATGATCACTATACAATTATGGTAAACTAGATCACTTTGCAAAAAATTATTATTCAAAATCAAAGGTTAAAATAGCAAATATTAAAAATAAATAAGAAGAATCTTCATAGTCTTATGAGAGAATTAAGTTTGCTTACTTAGAAGATAATAGAGAAAGATTATTAAAATTTAATAGCCAAGTAAATGGCAAGTCAGCATGGATATTACTTGATAGTGATGCATCAAAAAACTTTATTGATAAAAAGTTTGTACAAAAGAATAAGGTGAAATTGCAAAAGACTATATCAGTTATAGTTGAACTTGCAGATAGCAAAAAGATTACTATTATTATTATGGCAAAGATTAATAAATTAAAGTTAGATACCTATAGAATATATAAGATAAATATACAGATTTTAAAGTTATAGAAATATGACTTAATACTAGGTAAATCTTGATTATTTTACACCAACCTAACTATAAACTAGAGAAATAATATCATCATCTTTATCTATAATTTAAAAATAATAAAAGTGCAAGTTAATAATAAAGTTAAGTCAGGCTCAAGCTGCAATTTAATTTATATATCAAGATAATAAATTACAAATCTACTAGCAAATGCAGAGCTCTTTACCATATATCTTAATAATATTAAAGACAAAAAAGAAATAAATGAAAAGTCACTTTTTTCAAAAGTATTAGAGATTAAAAGAAAATTTTAAAATGTATTTCCAGAAATCTTACCAAATCAGTTACTATCTAAAAGAGTAATTGATCATAAAATTAATCTCATTCCAGAATCTGAATCATCATCCAGATCTATTTATAGTCTTTCTTTCACAAAGATAAATGAGCTCAAGAAATAATTAGCTAATCTTATTCAGAAAGATTTTATTCATCCAAGTATCTCACTCTTTGAAGTACTAGTTCTTTTTATATATAAGAAAGAAGATATATTAAGATTATGTATTGATTATAAAGCTTTGAAGAAAATTACTATCAAGAATTACTACTTCTTATCAAGAGTTAATGAGTTGATGGACAGACTTACAGATTTAAAATACTTTTCAAAACTAGACTTATATTCAGTATATCATTAAATTTGTATTATAGAAGAAGATATATACAAGATAGTATTTAGAACTCACTATAGATACTATGAGTTCTTGATTTTACTTTTTGATCTTATTAATATATCAGTCACCTTCATAATGTCTATGAATAACATATTTCATAATTATCTTGATAAATTTATAATTATATATCTAGATGATATTTTAATATAGTAAAACAAAGAAAGAATATATTTAATACTTACAAACAGTACTAAAAATACTTCACAAATATAAATTATATACCAAGTGGAAGAAGTGTAATATTATTTAATAATATATAAAATATCTTGAATATTTCATCTTAGCAGATGATATCTCTATTGATCAAAGAAAAATTGCCACTATTAAAAATTGATTAACACTAATCAATATATTAGAACTTCACTCATTTCTAGATCTTGCAAGTTATTATAGAAAATTTATAAAAGATTTTTCAGTAATTATCTCATCACTCATAGCATTCCTATATAAAGATCAAGAATATGAATAGTTTACTATAGCACAATAAGTTTTTGAATAATTAAAGTAATATTTCATATTAGTATCAGTCTTGTTGTTGCCTGATCCAAAATTATTATTCATAGTCATTACAGATATTTCAGATTTTATCATAAGAACTATATTAAGTCAAAACCAAGACAAGAATGACCAGTCAATTACTTTTGAATCAAGAAAACTTTCATTTGCAGAACAAAATTACCCAGTTCATGAGAAAGAATTACTTGCAATTATATATGCAATTAGATTCTGAAAGTCATATTTAGAAGAGCAAAAGTTTATAGTTATCACAGATCATATCTCTTTAAAATATATTAAAACTCAACATAGTCTTTTAAAAAGATAAGCTTACTGATTAAAGATTCTACAGATCAGTAATTTTAAAGTCAAATATAAATCTGGCAAAGATAATATAGTAGTAGATATATTTTCATATTAATCATATCTAGCAAATATTTTAGTAATTATTATCAACCTGATAGAAAAAGAAGACTTGATAAAGAAGTATCAAGCAGATAAATATTTTACAGAAATATATGAAGTCTTGAAGAACTTCAGCAATATCAATTCAAAGTAACAAATCAAAGTAAAGAACTTTGAATTGAAAAATGAATTACTTTATTTGAAGAATATCAGTTGCTTAGCTATATCAGATGACAAAAATTTGAAAGTAAAAATATTATTTAAATTTCATGACATATCAATAGCTGGATATATTGGAATTGATAAAATATATGCAGCAGTATCTTAATAATATTATTAGTCAAAGATGAATAAAAATATTTATAAATATATCACCAGTTATGAATCATATCAGTGCAATAAAAATAGTAATCAATAACTCTTAGGATTACTTCAATCTTTAGTCATTTCAGAATAGAGATGGAAATATATTATTATGGATTTTATAGTTCAACTCCTAATCACCAAGTCTGAATATAATACTATAATAGTTTTATAGATATATTATCAAAAAAAGCACATTTCATACCAATAATAATAATAGTAACAGCATCTGATACTGCTAAAATATTCTTTGAAAATATCTTTAAATTATATAGTTTACTTGCAATTATAATATCAGATAGAGATACAAAATTCATAAATCACTTTTAGAAGTCTCTTTTTGAATAACTTGAAACTAAACTCACTATGCTTATAGTCTTTTATTTTCAGATAGATGACCAAATAGAAAGACTTAACAGAACCTCAGAAAAAATATTAAGAATATACATTACCTATTAGTAAAATAGATGAGATGAGAATTTAGTAGCTATAGAATTTACTTATAACAATAGTAAAAATACTTTAACAGATCACATGTCTTTTGAATTAAATTATGAATAGATATCTCATATATCTATCAATTCTGTATTATTAGTATTGTTAATAATTTTATAAAATTCAAATTATTCTTTAATTATTTTATAAATCATATTATATAAATACTTAATATAGTAAATATTTAATTAAAAAAAGTTATAAAACTAATTATTATAACTAATTTATTCTTTTACTTAAAGCAAAATTTACTATTATTATTAGAATCTTCTAAAAATAATATATATATATATAATAGAATCTTTATCTAATTTATAAAAATATTGATAAAAAATATTTTAGAGTATCTTGTAAGATTTCAAATTTTTAATAGAGATATATTTGATATTGTACAAGATTTATATAGAAATTTTATATAAATTTATATTTTATTTCTGATAAAATTATAATAATATAGTATTATAAATCTATATGCTAATGTGAAGATTTGTCTTAACTATAATTTTAAATTTGCTAATTATACTATCTAATTTATATTGATAAATTACTTAACTTGATATCATAAAGAAAAGATAGTTTATGAAATTACAAATTAATATTTATGATTCAAATAATATATTAAATAAAACTTTATAATAAAGAAATTTCTTTTATAAAGAATTAAAAAGATTATACTAATAAACTTTCTTTTTAGATCTTTTATATATATTAATTATTATTCTATTAGTAGAATTTAATAGTAGAATTTATTATATAATACTTATTTTATTCCAATCATCTAATTTTATTCTTTTTTTTTCTTTAATTATATAACTCAGCTTCACATATATATGATTATAATTATTCTGATATAGTATTATTTTCTTTTATTATTAGTTTATCTAATTAAAACTTTTTTAAGATTGAGATTGAAAAAGTAATTCTTTGATATATATTATTTTTAATATAGTTTTTATTACAAGTTTATTATATTTAATTCTTTTTTAGATAAGATTAATAAAGATCTTATTATTTTTAGTATATTATTTTTCTTCTATTATTATTATTATATAAGTGAATTTTTTTTTAGATTTAAAGTAAAGATAATATATTATAAAGTTTCTTATAACAAAAACATAATCCAAGTTAAATTATTTTATATATATTCAAAATTATTATGAAATTAGAAAATTTTTTCCTGATTTTTGTTTTGATCAATTGATTATATAATAATTTGATCAAAAGTTATAGAAAATTATAAGATTATTTTGTTAATAATTATAAATAAGATAAAATATAATATGAATAATTTTAATTTTATAACTTATAATT
>CAJVPS010001266.1:0-16445 GCA_910591765.1 Ambispora leptoticha | reverse complement strand
TTTCTCCGTGCTATCCAGAAGATTTACGCTACATAAATTTTATTTTATTCACCAACAGTATTCAACTTTTCTATCATGTAAAAAAAATCTAAATAATGCAACACACGATTTTTTCCGTTCGTGAGAGAATGGAAAACACGAATATCCCTCAAATAAACGTGATCATGTGTTTATTTTTTTTTAAATAAATCTATATTACACCAAGTAATTAATGAGGAAGCCCCTCAAAATCAAAGATAGTTCTTTACTCACGCGATATACAAATATATCGATGGACTAAATGATTAACCCAATTAATCATTGCTCCCTATCATTAAAATCTAATCATTTTTGATTACTGATGATGACAATAACAATGCAGGGTTAAAACAACTCGTATAATCGGGAAAAAAGCCATTAAAACTAATATGTCTACGGAGGGATATACTGTATCTAATGAATGGCCAGATAAGAGTTGGCGTTTCTCCACTTGGAAGATTTCGTCGTTGAGAAAAGATACTAGTAAAGTTAAGTTTTATTTCCTCCCTATTTGATCAATAGCAAAACAGAATTTAATTAAAAAACGTGAGGTTTGTTTTGTATTAGATCTCTTTTTTCTTCGATTTCAAGATTGCGTATTCCCAAATTGACGCAGTAGCTCATGCTTCCCCACTATCTTTTATTTGACAGTGGCTTTTTTTTTTGCTGTTATGAGAATAGTTAACGTTAATGAACTTACATGTATGGATAGCATTTCTTTGAAAAAATGAATTTCAAGATAGGGTATGATTCTCAACATCTCATTACGGTAATGATTGATTGTTTGCATGTTATCGTTATGTTCGCTCGTTTGCTCTGTATATGTAATACAGCGTGACTGCGGAGTGTTGCTATAACGATAATGGAGAAACGTGAGCAATCAATGTGTGATGACGATGATAACCATATAGTTTTAAAGGGAGATAATACGTAACTGGTCAAGAATAAATTTCAAAAAAAAGTTCGAATCAAAGAGAGAACTGTTTGTTAATCTAAGAGAGATCAACAACAGATTTCGTTATTTTCGTCGTCATAAACAAATCAAAAAAGTCCAACAAGAAACAAAAGGAGACACTTTGGATATTTAACAATGATAGAAAAGTTGAATACTGTTGGTGAATAAAATAAAATTTATGTAGCGTAAATCTTCTGGATAGCACGGAGAAAATGTCATTGTACGATGTTCCCATCAAACCCCCGCTGGTGTCACAATTAATCCATTGATAGATATTAAATATCTTATAATACAGAATATATATAAATAAACATCTAAACCCGAAATTCGGGCTTATCATCGAACACCAATAAAAATTACCATTATTCTAATTTTTTACATCTTTTTAAGGAGACATCTTTCGGATGGGTGCTTGCGCTCTTTTCTTTCTTTAAACTTTACCATCAACAGTTATATTCTGTTTCGTGCATTCGTATCTTTACATTTTCATTGCAAATTATCTTTCATTTTTCTGTGCAATATTTTCTTCCGTTATACGAACGGGGGAAATTCCGTTATATTATATCTTTTTTGTATAAAGGTAAAAAAACCAAAAATCAAAATCAAAAAAAAATATGCGCTCTTTGCCACAACTCTTTTCCAAGAATACAACAACAAAAGATCACAAAATAACGACGACTACGCGATCTTATATAAAGAAGGTTTCTCTTAATAGAGCTTTGGCAACAGTAGCTTTTATATTATTGAGTATCGTACAACCAAGTTTTGCCCGAGATAATGTTACATGTAAATTTCCATTTCTTTTCCTACCTTTGGGAACTATTAGTTTTAACTTTGACGATACAACTTATTGACAACATTTGGTCATTTTCAGTAGCTTCAAGTATAGACTGTTCAGCAATCGGAGATAGTTGCGGAACTTGTACAGTACATTTAGAATGCGGGTTTTGCGTTAAAGTAAGCAGAAAATTAAACATTTATTGTTTACCCAATTTTTTCTATTAATTCTCATTATTAATTCTTTAAATTCGTGTGACTGCACGAATGGTCACACATCAATTAGGATCAAAAATGTGTTCAAGGAGGTTGGAATGGACCTTTCAAAAATCCATCAATATGTCAGGAAGATAGATTTGAATATCAATTTGGACAGTGTTTTAGTGAGTTCTGCTAGTGATTATTTTATGTTATTCATGCATCAATAAAATTCTGCACAATATAAATAATGATTAATTTTAAATCTTAATTATGCCAATCATATCTAATCAAAAATTAATAATATAAATTTATTTAATCATTAAAAATAGTAACTCATAAAACAGCGCTTATATCAATAACATCGGCACTAGTCGGTATACTTCTGCTTCTTTTATCGTTATGTCTCTGTTGTTGTTTATATCGATGCTGTTGTGCTGCAACAAGAAGCAATCACGTTGGCGCAGACGAAGAAAGAAACCCTTTACTGGGTGGGGAATCGGCAGCCACGCATCATTTCCGTCGTGCATCATTTTACAATTATAATCGTAATCGACCGTTCGAAAGACGTGGTCGTACTCTAAGTACCGGGACTGCGAACAGTACGATGCAGTACGGACGAAATTGGCGAAATACTGACGAGTATATGTACGGATATGGAGGCCCGTCCATGCTTTGGGAAAATGACCATAACCCTCCACCTACAACTGTCGAGGATTTCTCGATAGGATCGCATGGAAACGGGAGTACGGGCGGTGAATGGCGAAGATGGGAGAAGAAAAGAGAAGAGCTATTGGCAAAGTATGGAAGAAGTAGTGATGCTTGATTTTTTGTTCTTTTTAATTAATTAGGTTTTGTATTAGTGTTAACTTTTTTTCTCTCTCTTTCTTTACGCATATGATTTTGATCGAAAAGAGTTTAATTATTTCTGATTGATTTACTTTCGACCATTTTTTTTATTTATACATATACCAAATTTAATATTAGTTACCACAAAATGCAAATATGTTATTCTTTCTTTCATTGTACAAAATTTTCATTTTTTTATTTTTTTTACATATTTCTATATTAAAGCATTTCTTGTGTATCTGTTTGTGATCTGTATATAATTAAAATCTATATACACATAAATGCGCATACAGATATTTATTATTTCAACCTAGCATTTTTTATTTGGTTGCCGGATTTCTCTTGTACATGTTATCGATTTTTTTTTAATTTTTATATTAATTTTTACTCGAAGATTTTCAAAAACATATGCGTTTAATATAACAAGTTTAAAACCATACATATAATTGGTTTATCTTTCATGGATCTTGGATCTTTTTAACTTTATTTTTTCTGAATTATTATAATTATATTTTGGGGAAGGATTTCGATGCGTGTTTTTTTGATCTTCGTGTTTGTGTAAATGGATTTTTGAATTCTTCATATTAGGTGTTATGTTAAACAAAACACATTCAAACACACGTTTTTTTCTCAGTGAATTATTTCGGTTATTTGATGCACCAAATATATTTTTAATACATATGCATTTCAATCCAATTTATTGCGCCTATTTCTTTGTGTTAAGTTCGATCTTTTCTCTATTCTTTGCTCGTTTTGGAATGATCGATTTTTATTTGTAAATATTTTGGACAATGATTATCGTTCTTGGTTTTTTTTTAATTAATTAATTCCGGCTGGAGTTAAGAAATAAAAGTTATAGTGCCGACTAAAACTAAGTTTATCGATAAATGCATGGCAACCATACAATGGGGAGTTGGGGCGGGCAAGAATTTTTTTTAAACATTCTTTTTCCTATGCATTTTAATTCTAATTCCGCAGACATCCAATTATGATAACTTTTTGGTATCACGGATAATCAGCTGTAAGCGTGTGACAACGTTGCATTCTATTTGTATTCCACAACAGACACGTGCGTAAGGATTTTTTTCAGGTGTAGTTACATAAATAGAAATACCAGAAATACAGTAAGGGGGCTCACGTAAACAACCTTATCTTATTATTGTCTTGCAGATCTAAAATAACGGCAAGAATTAAAAGTTTATCTCGGCAAAGATTACAACCTTCACGATTCTTTTTTTCGGTTCCCAATTCCAGTATTTCCAGACCGACGTTAAAGAATAAATAGCTGTTTCACTCTAGTTATATAACCTGATAAAAATGATAAAATGGGGGAGCAACAGAAAGATCTAGATTTTGTAATTTTTGGGGCAACAGGTAAAAACCTATGAGCAAAAAGAAAAAAAAACAACATTCCAATACAAATCTTCAAGTTCTAGAGACTCATTGAACTTCTTCTCGTTTTTGAAAAAGGTTTCACTGGTAAACTAGTAGTCGAAGAGTTTTATCGAGCGGCACAATACTATCAAAATTCCTTTCCTAATGCTCCAAAATTCACGTGGGCTATCGCCGGACGATCAGAGAAAAAATTGTTTAAGATGGCAAACATTATCAGTATCACGACGTCCTCGAGTTCTGTACGACAACCAGAAATGATCATTGCAGATGTCACACGACCAGAAACTTTGGATGTTATGGCGAAACGTGCTAAAGTTTTGATTGCGTGTGTGGGTCCATTCAGGTTGTACGGTGAGCCGGTTGTGAAAGCATGTCTGGAGAATCACACAGACTATGTGGATATTACCGGGGAAACGGAATTCATTGAACAGATCCAGATAAAATATCATGAATTGGCGAAAACGAGTAACGTTACCATTGTTCCCGCTTGTGGATTTGACTGTGTATGTGTGTATTTTTTGTGGTTTTATTTGCTATTTTTATTGTGATGAAAAACTTGATTTTTTGAAATTTTGGATCACACGTTTGGTTACTAATTTTTAATTTCTGACTTCGTTTAGTTGCCAGCAGATTATGGCTTGCTTTATACTAAACAGCAAATGGAAGGGATTAACGCGCTTCCTTCCTCAGTTGAATTGTTTTATCATTTTACTACGGGGCCTTCTGGGACTACTTTGCATTACGCAACTTATGAGTCAGCAGGTAAGTTAATATTATTCATAATAATTTCTTAGTTTGTGAGTAAAGATTTTAATCTAATATCATTGTCGGATAGTCTTATCAATACAACATATTGACGATTTACGTAAATTACGAGCATCCGTGACTCGACTACGCGTTCCAAAGATCGGACCGGAACTTAAAAAAATCCCAAATGGCAGATGGGAGAAACGCGTTAATGGTTACGTGACGCCTTTCTTTTTTGCGGATCCGGCAGTTATTCGACTTAGTCAACAGCTCGATATCGAACATAAGAGTGATGTGCAGCCCGTGCAATTTTCCGCATATTTGGTTATTCCAAAACTAAAGTATTTACTGGAGTTATTGATCTGTTATAAAGTTGCGAGTTTTCTGGCACATTATTCATGGGGTCGGTGGTTGCTCCTCAAATTTCCGAGAGTCTTTTCTTTAGGTAAAATATGTTAATTGTGATTTTTTTTGATTGAAATTAAGAATATTGAATTGACTAATATTTCTACATTTGTTAAAAGGTTTCTTCTCACAGGAAGGACCAACGCTCGAGCAGATCCAACAAACAAAATTTGAGATATCATTTTATGCTCGTGGATATTCTAAAGAATTAATAGAAACCGTGAGAGAAGAAGCAGAAACAGCATCAACGACAATTGAAACTACACCACTAATCCAGAATCACAGCAAAGCTTCTACATCGTCGTCCGCGTCATCATCAACATCATCGTCAGTGTTGCTAACGCGACTAAAAAATATTAAACCTGATGTAGAGATTGTCACTCAAGTGGCAGGTCCGGAACCGGGATATGTCACCACTCCTATATCTGTTGTGCAATGTGCTTTCACATTGTTATTGGAAAAAACAAAAATTCCTGCCGGGGTGTTAACTTGTAGTGTGGCGTTTGGAAAAACGGAACTGTTGAAGCGTTTGATGAAGAATGGTCTCGATTTTAAAATCCCTCATGTTCGTACTTAATTTGTACGCGGGGTATTTTACACGATGATAATGACAAACGTTGTTTCTGTTTTTGTTACTTCTGATGTAAATTTAATTTAATCTTCATTTATTGTATATTTAATCTTTATACTAAATATATTTCATTTTAATCATGCGATTCGAACTGAATATTAATTTGGAAATCAATCATATCAAATTAAATCAATCAATCAATCAATCAATCAATCAACGTGCAACGACCATTTATAGTAAAGAAAATGATAATTTATGAAAAACTTTTATTCTCTCTCTGTGTGTGTTTCTATATATGCATATGCGAGCGTATATCTGTGACATCCTGTGTCAGTCTGTGTGTCAGTGTGCTTTATAAAAACATTTCATTTTATCTTTGTGCCTACCACATTTGCTTTGTAAAACATATTTCGAATAATGATAATAATAATAATAATAATGATAATAATAATAATAATAATAACAATAATAAATCGATATTTACCTATGCGATAGAAATTATAAATCATTCATTATGGTGTCAGATTAAATTAGCTAAAACACAACAAAGCAGCAATGTTCAAATTTTGTATCATATTTTAATTGTCACCGTTGAAGTTTAAATACATTCCCCAGTTTTAAATGCTTGATATTTTGATACCCATATCAATGGTCAATGTTAAAAGGTGCTCAAATATGCTAATAAGATAATAATTAAATGATATTTCCGTTACCATTCAAAATATGGAAACACAATAATAATAGTAAAAGAATAATAGTAGTAACAATAGTAATAACAATAATCAAAATATCTTATGTTGTGTACACTCCTCTCTTATTATCTTCTTCCCAAAGACTACTAATCATAGATTGAAATACTGGGTAATAGGTAAAAAGTTATTAAGTTTTTTGCCCCACATATAATTTCCCTGCAACCAGTCAATTAATTTTACTTGGTTAGCCACGTAGCGTAGTAAATAGAAAAATTATTAACATCAAACGGCAATTTATAATCCTAAATTAAATATATAAAACTAACGCTGATAAACCTTTTAGTTCCGGGACATCTCACAAAACTCCTAAATTTAGAAGTCTCTGACGATACACACACATTGAGGGTAAGTAACTCTTACCACCGTAAAGTATTGTGCAACTCCTGCAATTTTTGTTTGCGCGACCCACACCTACAAACTCTTTCAAAACTAAAGCAAAAATCAAAGTGCCTAAACTTCTTCCTTGCACGGCTGTCTCTCTTGCTTCCCGCCAGTCAAGACTTACAATAATAACAAAAAAGGTGCGTATTTTGATTATTTTCTCTTTCATAAACCCTCTTTACAAAGTCACTTCTCTCAATCGCTCATTTTTTTCCGTACTATTTCTCTTTTATATATATATATATACATATTTATATATATAACTATATAAATATAAATATAAATATATATATATTATTGTTGTGTTATGTTGTTATTATTGTTATTCTTCTTACTACTATTGCAACTATTACTACTGCTGTTGTTTTTTGTTATTTTGATTATTATTATTACTTTGAGCAAAGCGAGCGAGTGTGAACGAGTGAGTGAGAGAAACTTTGACTTTGTCTGGTGTGTGTTATCAATATCTTATATCATATCATAAATAAATAAATATATTTATTTATATATATATATATATATACAAACAACACATTCACTATATATAAATAAATATATTATTTGCCCCGTCGTTCCTACTGGGCTGTTTGTTCGTCATCTCTTTTTCACATCTAATAAAACACTCACTTAGGGGCTCGCAATTTCCCAACTGTCACACTCCTTAGTCCTCTTAACAAAACTAAAAAAAAGCTCAATCTCCCGTTCGTAATTCCGTGCCGAAATCTCGGTTATGATAAGTTCCCGATAGTATTGTTGACCAGTCAATTTGAAATACTCCTCCCCCCCTTCCAATCTTTTACCCTGACAAACCACCACCGACTACCAAATAATTAATATCAAGCAACAACACTTGTCGAGTTGTCCATCGTATATTCGCCTCTTACTTTTTCCTCATAGTTGCTCTATCCTCAAAACTTACCTTACACCACCCACCTCCACATCTTTAACCTCTCGTTCCTACATTCGTAACGGTACCTTGTGGCTAGCTTCCTCCCTACTCTTCGAATTCACGGTTGTAAATAAATTGCTCGTTTTGGTTAGCTCTCATACTATTCTTATTATTTGCCGTTTTCCCATTATTACTATTTTGTTTATGCGTCTCATTTATTATTGATATTTTATAATCTTTGGTTTCGCCTCTTTTATTTATTTATTTCAAAACGTCCAACACAACCGTGGAATTGGTTCCTTTAATATTGGTTCGCTTTCAACCGCCATAAAATATTCCAAATTTGCCTATGATAAAAAAATCATCTTGATAATATTTAAATAATATATTATTCTAAACTTTGGATAATAAAGAAAATACGACTTTGACGACGACAACATGAGTCATACAACATCCCCTATCACTCAGGTTAGTCCAGAAATAGGTGAACAGAGCGGAATAATACAAATGTCCGAAGACAAACCAAAGGTGCCCTCCAAAACAGAAGGTAAGAATTTCATTATCATGCTTCATTTATATTCATAACTTCTCTATATAATATTTTTGTGAATGTTCCTTGATGAACGTCAAATATTTTTTTGGTGGTGAAGGGGAACGAGTGCGAAAAAAGGAGGGTTCGAGAAAGCGAAGGACTACAGGAATATTAAAAAAATACGCCGCTTATCCATTTATCCGATATTTCTGTTGTGGGCGATCTAGATGTAGTGTTTCGTTTCGTTTTTTTTTTATCTTATTTATTTAATATGTCAATAATTTTTTTTGTATTAGCTTTTTCTTTTGTCAAAAAAGATTTTTTTCTTTTGGATAATATTCTTTCGTTTAAATTTTTTATTGTTCTGTTTTATTATTTTTCATTGGGTTTACGATAATAACAGATACGGCCCAGCATAAAAATGTCTCAATTAACTCGACGAGTGATGATACGTCGACAACTTTGGCACCTAACCCAGGACAAACCACAGTATCGGAGCCAAAATCGGAAGTAGCATCAAGAGTCACGCAGCGACCGCACAAATCATTTTTTTCCTTGTTTTTCTGTTGTGCATGGAGTAATAGCGCTATAGATGATAGTGGGACTGTGATCGCACCAACACCCAATAGTCCTCCGGATACCATTGGCAAAAGTGCTTCAGGACATACATCGCCAACTATTCCCCCTGTACTAGAGAAGGACGAAGAAAAAATACCAGAACCAGAACAAGAAATACCTCAGGAGCCAAGCCCACCTATTGTTGATCCACCCGAGGAACCTATAGAAGTAATATTATAAATTTTTATATGGTTGGAGTGAATCTTCAACTAATCACCAGATTTAATTTTAGACAATTGAGCCAAGAAGGAGGCTGCTGGATCCAATAAGTCCGGAACATATAGGGCGTAAATGTTTGGTTTTGGACTTGGACGAAACATTGGTACACAGCTCATTTAAAGTAAGTTTTTCATCTTTTTGTATTCCGATTTTTTTTTATTGAATAATGTTGCATACTAATTTATTTCTCAATTCTATGTTTTATCTTGATATGCTGCATTAATTTGACTTGACAGCAAATTCTTCATGCAGATTTTGTCGTGCCTGTTGAAATTGAAAATCAAATTCATAACGTTTATGTAATAAAACGTCCAGGCGTTGATCATTTTTTGAGGAAGATGGGAGAAATTTATGAAATTGTTGTGTTCACCGCGAGTTTATCAAAGGTCCGTGTTTGTAAATTTTTGGTTTTCTAGCAATTACGTGACTAAAGTATCGTTTCAATAATGCATGGACAGTACGCCGATCCTGTACTGGATATGCTAGATCAAAGTCGTGTAGTAAAGCATCGATTATTTAGAGAATCATGTTACAATCACAGAGGAAATTATGTAAAGGTGAGATGAACGCTGAATAGGTGAAGAATAAACAATTATTTATCGATAGAAGTGCTAAGTATTCAATTTATTTAGGATCTATCACAACTCGGAAGAGAATTAAGAGACACGATTATAATTGACAACTCACCTGCTAGTTATATATTCCATCCTACAAATGCTGTGCCCATATCATCGTGGTTCAATGATCCACACGATACTGAACTATTAGATCTCATACCATTCTTAGAAAAACTGACCACAGTAGATGACGTAACTATGGTTCTGGATTGTTCCATTGAGGTTCAATAGGTGATGGTTAGGAAACGAAAAAAATTGGTGATGTTTGTTATTCGACTATTATGGGCCGGAAAAGCGATCACGTCTGCTTTCATACCGGTATGGGGGAATTGTTAAAGATGGAACCTATCTTTAATATTTTGGGACCCTGAGATGTGAAGGCAGTTCGTGGGAAATGAGACTTTTTTATTTTAATTAAGAATTTTTTCAGTCCAAGTTTGGAGCGAAATCGAGCAATTTGGGCTTTTTTCCAGTCTTGTTAAAAAAAACTTTCACAATTTACGAATGAACAGTCTCAAATTTACTCACTCACTCACACACACGTGTATACACACACATTTACATACACTTACAATACTCATATTCTCATACACTTCAACTTTACATACAAAAGACAAACAAGAGATTGTCATTTTTCTTCTTAATATTATTAATAATAATAATAATTTACTCTTTCCCCAATAGTGCGCGGGATGTATAATATCTTTATTTTATTTATGTTATTGGGTGGGTTGTTTTATTTTAAATCAACATTGGGAAGTCTGTTTCTTTTTTCTCTATTTACCACTACTACACCTACTACTACTACTACTACTATTATTATTATCATCACCTACACAATACTGCTTGTTCAATCTAGAAAATATTAACAAGGGAATTTATTTGGATTTTGGTCGGTACCGCCGGGCGAGTACGCTGATCTATGTATTTTTTGACTTTTTATCTATTTCTCCTCGTCAATACATACGTTTAAATTATAATTATATAAATATTAATTATTTTATTCTTAATTTTCTTGTTAATTATGTTTCTTTTAGTATTATATAGTTTTCCCGTGATTATTATTATTATTGTTATTAGTTTTCATCATCTTATTTTTTCGTCCTCTTTTTTTTTCTTATTTTTTTTTCTTCTCTTCCTAACTCCTACTTAATAATCTATACATATGTTTGTCTCCTTTAATACTGTTACTTGTAGATTTTCTATTATTTTTATCAATAATTATATACAACTTCAATTCTCTCTCAACCTCTCAAAATTTACGTGCATTGGTGAGGAGTTTTACACGATTATTATCATATATGCCTGAATTATACAGTAAATAGCACTTACTAGCTTTGTATATTATATAAAAAAAATGCATTAATTACGTTGTTGAGTGTATATTTTTTTGTTATTATTTTGCAAAATTGGCATTATGTATCAATATGATTCTTCTTCAGTTCTAAAACGTGCGCTCCATCCCCAATAATTATCGTATAATTTCGATAAACCTTAGTTCTCGGAAAACATAAATTGGGTTAAATAACAAGTACCCCACACCCTTTTTCGCATATTAATAAACCTTAAAACGTAGGCTGAACCTCAAAAGGTCGTAGCAAAAAGCTACTCTATAATATCCGTTCCAAGTCGTATACATGAGATTTAACATCCCAATAATTGAAATTGTAATACCCGGATGAGGCCATCAGCCACTTCCATTGTCCATTCGCTATGACTTGTGGGAACTCGAAAGATCTCTATATCTGTTCGACTAATAATGAAGGGCATCATATCGTCACTTCTAGTTTGGATTCTAACTTAGAGGCGTTCAGCCATTTTCCAGCAGATGGTAGCTTCACGCCCGTGCCCTGTCGTGCAAGTGTATATACAAATTATCCGAATCAACAGTTCCTCTCGTACTAAGTTGAATTACTATTGCGACAACACTACATCAGGAGGGTAAAACTAACTCCTTCATTACGGTCTAAATCCAGCTCACGTTCCCTGTTGGTGGGTGAACAATCCAACGATTACTAAACGCCGCTACAATATGACAGGAAGAGCTGATATCGAATAATCAGAAAGCAACGTCGCTATGAATGCTTGGCTACCACAAGTTATCCCTGTTATAATTTTTCTGACACCTCCTAATTTCAAATTCCGATGACAAAGAATCGATAGGCCATGTTTTCATGATTTGTATTCAGAATTAAGAGGACTTTTACCCTTTTGTTTTGATTTTCTTTCCTCTTAGGATACCTGCGTTATCTTTTTAACAGATGTGCTTCCCCAGCCAATATTGATTAAGCAAAAAACTATGATAAAGGTAGTGATATTTCGCCAGCGTGACCAAAGCCACTTCCACTTATTATAAACCTCTATTTCTTTTCACAATGTTAAACTAGAGTCAAGCTCAACAGGGTCTCATTTCCCGTTGATTTGCCAAGCCCATTCCCTTGGCGGGAACCTCTTTAATCTATTCATGCGCGTTACTAATTAAATGAATTATCTGCGCTTGGTTGAATTTCTTCACTTTCATATTCAGGCACTGGGCAGAAATCACTGTGTTAATACCATTTGCTGGCCATCACAAAATAACACTTTAGTTCCCCTTGTCCGCATCAGTTCTATGTTGGTCGTTAGGTGCGCTCCAGTGAGCGAATCACCGAAGTGATCCTAGTACCCAACCCTTAGGGCCAATCTTTTATCCAAAGTTGTGGATCCAATCCATTGACTTCCCTTACCTACATTGTTCTATCAACTAGAGGCTATTCACCTTGGAGACTTGCTGTAGTTATGAATATGATCAAGCACGAAAATTATACTTTCTCTTTGATTTTTAAGTACCATTGAGAGTGCACCGGACCGATTCAGCCTCTTTGGAATATTTACTACTATCACCAGGATCTGCACTAGAGACTGTTTCAGCAAGACCTACGTCATACCTTCTACATACTCGTCATAGCTTCGCTTTTACTATGACAGTGCATCACGCTTGAATACCATTAATTTTTCAGGGCTAGTTCATTCGGAAGGTGAGTTGTAACACACTCCTATTTTCGTGGCCATCCCCCCTGCTGTCTAGATAAACTAATACCTTTTGTAATGTCTAAATGAATGTGAATTCCGGCACCTTAATCTCACGCTCGGCTCTTTCCGCAACACCAGTTCTGTTTACCAAAAACTCACTCATACAAAAATTTGATGATCGATTTGCACGTCAAAATCGATTCGAACTTCCAGCAGAATTCCTTTTACTTCACCCTATTCAGGCATGGTTCATCGAATCTTTCAAAGAATATCCAGATCGGTTGATGGTGCGGCTCCCATCCAAGTTTACTTTTATTACGTGAATGGGCTCTCCACCCAAACACTCGCACATATGTTAGATCCCCCGGGGTCGTTTAAAGCCATTACGTCGACATCCTTAGTTACTGTGACACTAAACCCTGTAACCACGAATCGCTCCCAACACTAGCACGTTGTTATCAAGACGAACGCAAGGCACTTCACCCACTGCAATTCTCAATCCTCGTCCGTCGCATTGACCGCTGGCTATAAACTCCAAAAGGAGTCACCTTCCAACGAACTTTTACGACGAACGAAACTGACGTTAATCTACCTTGCAGAAAGGAAACCTCCAGAAATCCGGAGGCTGATTTTCCGCCAGCACGACTGGCTTCAATTGTTTTCCTCTCAACGATTTCGCATTCTTTTTAACCTCTTTTCAAAGTTCTTTTCATCTTTTTCTCATGGTACTTGTTTGCTATCGGTCTCTTGCACTTATTTAGCCTCAGATGGAATTTACACCCATTTTGAGCTGCAATCTCAAACAACTCGACTCGTTGAAAGTGTAACTTATCACACCCGACTCGTATCAAAGATTGGATTTTCACCCTCCTATGATGTCCTATTCCAAAGGACCTATACCCAAGCAGGACGCGGAAAACACTTCTTTAACTACAATTCGAACCAGAAACTGGTCAGATTTAAAATTTGTGCTATTCTCACTTCACTAAGGGAATCTTATTAGTTTCTTTTCTTCCGCTTGTTGATATGAATAAATCTAGTGGGTAAACCTGCCTATTTGAGAACATGTATTCTCTATTTTGCAAAAAATTATTCGTTAAAATTCTAATTCAATTAAGCATACTATCTATCTAAATATTAAACCAAAATTATTGCATGATCATTGCCCGATGCTGCGTTGGCATAGTTTATGGTTAAGATACGACGATATCTAATCATCTTCGATCCCCTAACTCTTCGATCTCTAACTTTCGTTCTTGATCAATGAAAACATCCTTTCTTAGTAGTTAGTCCTCGATAAATCTAAAAATTTCACCTCTGACAATTGAGTATTAACGCCTCCAACCCAAATGTCCCTATTAATCATTGCAGCAATCCTAAAATCAACAAAATAGGATCGCACATCCTGTTTTATTATTAGTGGTATTATTATAGTCTAATTAGACTATAATAATACCACTTAGTGTGGATTATAACTATCCCGAGAATGACGTGCGTTTTGCATTTGCCTCGTCATTCGAGTGACGTGCGTTTTGCGTTTGCCTCGTCAAAGATGAGATGTTTATAGTCTGCTCATCAGGTGACGTGCGATTCGTCATCCGAGAGTCATCAGGATATACAGGTGACTTGACGTACGATTTCTATTTTTCACGTCACTCGAATGACGATCATAGCAAATTTTTGTCGTCGTCATGTCAACTATTATATGCCGATTTGGTAATCGTGGCCGATTTCTGATGTTATCTGAACATGCTATATATATGCTATCTGGTTATGCTATATACATGTTATCTGGACACACTAGCAGTATATGCTATCAAATATGCGTTGTATAATTGCTATCAATTAATGCTATCTAATTGCTATCGGATATGCCATATATATGCTATCTGATTATGCTATATACATGATATCTGATTATGCTATTAATTATTGCTATCAAATATGTATGCTAAGTATATCATGTAAATGCTATTGGATCATATTATCAATTTACTTTACTTATAGATAACTCTAGAAAATCCATCCTAGTTGCATCCTAGTTATGATATATATCTCATAATATTATTTAGAAATGCTATATTTAAATCATATTATATTAAAGTATGACAATTTTATTTGTTAGAATTTTTAATACCAGTTAACATTAAAAATATCTCATGAAAATATACTATTAACTGGATATATAACTTCATTTTTTCTTATATAATATTACTGAACTTATACACTTTAAAGATATATTATTAAAGTAAGTATATATCTATCCTGAAAAAAGTATAGTATTTTACTATTTTTCTTATATATATATTATACAGATTATTACATCTTAATCAATCTGAAAATATACTGAAAATATATCATCAAAAAGTGAAATGTTCTGCTATTTTTCTTATAATATATTATCACAGATTACTTTATCTTACATATCTAAAAATGTACTATTAATTATATATTTAAAAACATATTATTGATTACATATCCAAAAATATATAATCAAAAAATAATATGTTCTTTCATATTTTATATATAATAAAAATTAAAGATTACTTTATTTCATTATATATATATTTATCTGAATACATATTATATCAAATAAAGTATTTTACCATATTTTATATATAATAAATTTGCAGATTACTTCATCTTATCTATTCAAAAATATATTATTGATCATATCTAAAAATATACTATATTAGATGAAGTGTTTTATCATATTTTATATAAAATAATTTTACAAATTACTTTACTTAATTCATAGAATTACTTAATTATTAAGCTTGTAATTCTTCATATTTATTCTACTAAAACTTGATATTTTTTTTTGATATTTCTTATCAGATACAGAAAAAATTAATTTAAACTTTTCCAACCTATTTTGTAATAATATAATCAAATAAAAATTGATATATATCAATATAAAAAATAATAGAATATAATACATAAAATATTAAATATGGATAATAATAGATAGTGATCTTTAGTAATCATGATAATTTATGTAACTTAATTACTAGTTACTAGTTATTCTTAAAGATTAAGTAATTAGTTACTAGTTACTAAATATTAATTAATCAAATTATAATAAAATCTTTATTTGATATTAGAAGAAATATAATTAATATTCAAAAATAAAGATATTTCTAAATTACTTATAACTAATAATTCCAAAGTTCATTTAATATTTTCATTATTTGCAGAATAAATACTTCTACCTATTAAATCAAAATTATCTTTAAATTTAGTAATAAGAAGATTTTTATTTTCAATATTATCAAATTAATATTATCTTTCTCTCATATTAATTTATTCTTGAATTAATATATTTCATCTTTTTTAATCTCTTTTTTATTCAAATTAATATTTATTTTAATAGAACTTTTATTATTATTATTACTTACTTATATTTCTAAATTATTTGATTTATTATTTATACTGTTATTATTATTATTATTATTATTATTATTATTATTATTATTATTATTATTATTATTATTATTATTATTATTATTA
>CAJVPS010001265.1:0-16451 GCA_910591765.1 Ambispora leptoticha | reverse complement strand
TAATAATAATAATAATAATAATAATAATAATAATAATAATAATAATAATAATAATAATAATAATAATAATAATATAACTCTCCCCACTGATCACTCTGTTCACAAAATTTAGAAGTGAGGAAAAATTTATTACACATACTAAAAAAATTCTTTAACCATATACTTTTATATAAATACAGTAATATTTAATATCTTCTTCTCCTCTTTTCCTTTCCTCTAATACTAATTTTATTTATACTTTTTCTTTTCTTCTTTATAAAAATACAAAATATCAAAAATATACAAAAAACAAAACAAAAAATCCAAAAACAAAATTTTCTCTTTAATAACTTCTCCTCTTCATGCCATCATGACACAAAATACAGATAATCTAAAATTATCAAGCACATTTAAAACTACTAAATCTTCTGTTCACTTCATATCTACCATATTTATAACACTAATACCTTTAGATTTCTCTCAAAAACAAGCCTCTTCTTTCTCCCTCAACAACTACAGAACTCCAGCCAATCAAAGCAGCTCAAAATATAAACAAAAAAAACTTGTAGAAATTACACCAATCTATATACAAATTCTGATTCAGAAAATCATTGCATCACATGCAGTATGTCTTCATATATGTCATCATTCAAAGATAGTTTAGATAATGAATTAATACATGAATCAGATGATACTGATAGCATGAACCTAGATACTATTGATTATTAACATGAGATCTCAGAAATAGATAATTAATTTTCACCAATCAATTATAATACAACTTCCAACCAAAATCAAATGATCAATATAACACACATCATTATAATATCACACCAACTAATGATAGTTAACAATAATAAGTTATTATTAATTACAAATGACATAACACATAGATTTAATGCATAGCTTTCTCAGATAAAAATCAGGAAGAAACTGAAAATATCAACTATAATTAACTAAAACAACATGCTTATAAACACTTATACAAAATTCCAGGATACATCTCTCACAAGATAATAAAAATAAATATACAAAACTATTTTCAAGTCTTCTTCAACTTATCTCAAGCTCTCCAAATAGCTCTAATACACACAATCAACAAAAGTCATCAACTACTGGCCGAAAAACCACAAAATGATACTCAAGAAATTACCATCAACATTATCTCTCTCAGAGATATCCCACTCAATACTTCTGAAAGCTTAATCTATAACACATTCTCACAATTTGGCATAATCAAAGATATTAAATTCAAAATAGCCAACCAATAGCAATTCACAACAATTAAATTTGAAGAAAAAGAAGCTGCAGATAAAGCTTTTCAAAACTGGTCAATTCTTCTTGGACAAGATAGTATACAAATCATTCTATTACAAAACCAAAATAAAATAATTATCAATAGAGATTAATACAAACTCAAACTCACAAATCTACCATATGGATGCACAGCATATGAACTCTCTGAATATCTAGACTCAATAAAAGCCAAAACCTATTATATTCCACATTTACCAGTAAAATACTAATGATAATGATATATCTGAATTATCTTTGCATCAGAAACTGATCTAAAATCTGCATTTACATCATCAGTCATACTCAGATAATCACATCTTAAATGGAAACAGAGATCAATTATCATCTGTAATATGTGTTTTAAATAGGAATATTATACATCTAAATGTTATAATAAAGCAAGATGTACCTTTTAATACAAATAACTTAACAAATTATATGAAAATAGAGAAATTACTTATAGAAAACCAAATATCAAAGTAACTCTCAAGTCTTATAAAGATACCTTACTAGGAGAGAAAAACTCTAACATTCTAATCATTAACTCACAACAATCTTTTTAATCTCGAAATCAACAAAATCTCAAACTATCACAAAAGCAAAACACCCACAATAACACTGAATCTGCATATAGCCAAATCTCTCAACAACCAACAACCAATAATAATAATACTAACAATGAATAAGCAAACTCTATATCCAAATTCCATACAGATATAGATATACTATCAACATAACTTAACTCATTACAATTAAAATTTGAATCAATAGAACAGAAACTCAATCAAATACTATTCAAGCTATCACCTCTAACACAAGATCCAAATATAACAGATAAATAACTAACTTCTACAATATCACAAATTAACACAGCCAATAATCAATCATCCCAAACAAACTTATAATCACAATCTATTAAAAATCTAAATCAAATTATCCATGATCAAGAAAATCAAATCACAGAAATAACTATACTTAATCAATAGCTACAAATATAATAACAATAACTTCAATCTCAATAACAAATTATAATAGAAAAACTTAGCATAATTGAAAATCAAAATATCCATAATGAATAATCTTACACATCTGACACTCATATCTGCAAATTTATCACAAATAACTCATCCTAATCATATAACAAATACAAATACTACTACAATAAACTCATTCACAATCTCACAAAATGCATCATACACATATCTATCAGATAATAACATAGGCTTCAAATAAATAAACACACTAAGAATTATTACTTTAAATTACAGAGATCTTAATACACATGGAAAAGCTAAAGATCTTCACTCACTAATTTAATTTCATCATATTAATATAATTATTCTCACTAAAACCAAACTTTAATCACATATAGCAAAATACTGCTTCAAAAGTCTTCCAAACTATACTCACATCTGGGCATGTAATAACAACTAATCATTTGGTACTGGAATCAGCATCCTAATTCATAATAACTAGCACACACATCTACAAAAAATAACCAAACTAGAAGGATGATTAATTCATATTAAACTTGCCTTCAAACAATCAGTAAATCTCAATATAATAGGATATTACTTACCAGCAGTAAATTATGGTCAGGAAAAAAAAATCAAATATAAACTCATGCAATATATAAATAATATAACATCACATGAAAAATATGTTATAACTGGAGGAGACTTCAATGAATACTACTTTCAATCACCCAAGCAGAGCCTAATTAACCTACTACTCTTTAAAGAAATGAATGATAGCTTTCATCTTAAATATCCAGGATTACTCAATCACACATGAATAAGATAACAAATACACTGTTGACTAGATATAATCTGGCACTCATCACTCATTGCTAATTATTTCAAATACGTATCAATCATAGAATAATAATAGATTAAAACAGATTATCTACTAGTAATAAATGATATACATACTACTACCCTGTTCTACAGAATACCGCAACACATAATTAATCAATATAAATAAAAGAAATACACATATAAAATTAAAAATATCTCAGATTAAACATGGCTAGAATATCAATCCTTAACAGCAGAGATCTTCCAACAAACTGAATCTGACATCACGTCAATCAACTCTCAATGGACTAAAATCAAAAAGTCTATCATACAATCAGCTGACAAAATACTAAAAAAGATAAATATAGTTAACAAAAAAAATATACCAAAAAACAACATGAATAATACAAAAATAAATCACAACACTCAATGCAATAATTTACTTCTACACACACATCCAGAACCAACAAGAAAAACACATAATCCTAGCAATACTCATCAATAAATATAACAATTCCAAATCAACTTTCATATCACTATCATCAGATATTTATGAAACAGATTGGCTTTAAAAAGTAAAATAACTATGAAAATCTCTAGCAACAAAGAAGATACTAGAATTAAAAAAATGCAAAGCAGAAATAATCACAACCAACATCAAGAAAAATTAACAATTACTCTATCATAATCCTGGTACAATACTTCATAACACATTAAATAGGAACTACCAACAAATATCTATCATCAAAGTACATTAAAATAACCAACTCACAGATCATCCTATTAAAATTAAAGAACTAGTCAAGTAATACTTTTACTAATGAATGCGTCATAGAAATACTATACCCTTCTCTAATAATCAATGACATGAATAATATAAACTACAAGATCATATACCTGACTCAGCATTCTCTACCATCTGCAATCCAATATCTACAATCAAATTTCTTAATACTCTTACAGTAGCTCCCTCTTTTAAAGCTCCAGGTCTAGATGATATATACAATATCCTATTCAAAAAATATAATCATATAATTTATAATACTCTTATAAATCTATTCAACAACTATATACAAAAAGCAGATATGCCAATAGAATGGAAAAATATCATCATAACTCTTATATCAAAACCATATGATTGGGAAGGAAATCTAGACTTCACATATCCTATAACACTCATTAATAATGCCAAAAAAATCTTTTCTTGTATTTTCATAAGTCATATCTTAATAATCTGTAAAAATCTCAACATATTACAAGGTTTTAACTCATCAGTCCTTCCTGATACTAGTATAACTGCTTCTATTCACATACTTAACAGTCTACTTGAAGATGCACATACTCACAAAAAGAAATCTGGTACATCTTTCAAGATATAAAATGAGCCTATGACTCTGTCAGCTGAACAATACTATCTAAAGCATTTACATAAATAAAAATGTACTCTCAATATATCAATCTTTTAAATAATATTCACAACTCTCACCTTAATTAAGTAATCACTGCATATAGTAATACAGAATAATATTCAGTACTCAATGGACTAGATCAAGATGAAGTTAATGTCTCTATTCTCTGATGCATATTTTATGATCTCTTACTTTACTATATTAACACACACTATCAATAAGATGAATATACAATCTCCACTTCATGAACATCATCTATTTACTCTCCTAATCAATCTACAATCTCCAAAATCATTAATCATGGTACATATGTAGATGACATAATCTGGCTTGCTCACTCACCAACCAGCATGCAAAATATTCTTAACTCACATCCAATTTTACAACATATGTGATATTAACATTAACATTTCTAAAACAGAAGCATTTCAACTCAACACAAATCCAAACTCCTTAACATCAATCTTATACTTTGAAAATAAAAATGCATTTCTAAAAATCCTGCAATCTTCAGAAAGTACAAAATATTTAGGTCTCTGGATTAGCAGAGATGACAAATTCCAAAAATAATAACAAGTCATTAAGCATAATATATAATACATATCACACATATTAGCATGAAAAAAACTCAATCACTAACAAATTATATATATTATTAATAGCATACTATTTCTAGTTATTGAATATCAATCATAACTAATCATTCTTTCCAAAATATTTTATTTATCAATAATACATTACTGCAAAAAATTACTCAAAATTAAAGCAGATATAGCACAAGATACACCTGATACATTTCTATATCACAAAAACTACTTTAATCTAATAAACATATGAGAATTACAATCACAGCACAAAATTAATGAACTCATATATCACATCAATGACACAGGCTTACTTGGTCAAATCACTCAAATCCAGTTATGGGACTTACAAGAACAAAAATAGCTCTCACACTTGATACTTTCAACTCCAATATTAGAATACTCTCCTCCTGACAAAAATCTTATTGCAAGTATTCTTTCTTTAATAGCTGAAACTAATATTAGCTTCACCACTTCCAATATCATACAACAACTATTACTGCAATCCTCCAACACAGATTATTCTCTTCACAGTATCATCAAGTAATGGTCTCTATATCTCAAATGTCACTCAACCCTCAAAAAAGATAAAGTAATATTTCTCAAATAACTTACCAAATATAATGGAATATGTTTTATTACATGGAGACAATACAAAAAATGATTCAGACAAAAGGTATACAGAACAAAATCCAAATGGTTTATAATGCTCGAGCAAATAATATTACAAGACATACTCACTTGATATATCTCTAATTAATATAGATCATCACCAACACTACTACACATTACTTCCCAAATCTCAATCATGCTACACTTCACCAGTCTAAATAGATCTGTAATCTCATGACAATAAACATTTACTATACTCAACAACCTCTCAAATTCAATTACAATTTATTCAGATGGATCAATACAAAATCCACTCACAACACAAGTTAAAGCAGGTGCTGCATGGATAACATGACCATCTTCAATATCAGCCTCCTTCTCAATATCAGAAACTCTATCTACTACTAAGGCAAAAACTCTCGTAATCTGCATAATATCTGAATGTACACCATCAGAAAGTCATATTATTATTCACACAAATAGTCAAGCTACTATACAAGGATATAAAAAGAACATTATTAACTGACACTCTCTCTCACAAAAAAAACTTTATCAGCAATCATATTGGTATCTATGGGAAATTCTAGCTCACAACATTCAAATAAAAAACATACACTTAAAAATTAATAAAGTAAAAGGTTATTCAGGCAACCCTGGTAATGACATAGCTGACAGACTAGCAAAAGAAGGATGCATCCAACCACCAATCATAATTAAATTTCAATATCTATCATCAACTCAATATCTACCTATCTTTCACAAGAATCTCTTAATTGACTCTAATCTCTGACACTTTATCAAATATTTTCATAATAGTCAAAACATCCTCACATGGCAACAATCCACATGCATTAAAAACTTTCTGACACCCTTTCTTATCTCCCTAATAAACTGAAAAGTCTCTCATCACTGCTGAAAATACATAGACAAAAATAATCTTATTCATATTCCTAATTAAACATTTATAATCAAAATTATCACATTCTCCCTTCCTGTTCTCAGCCTACTTTCAAAATGCAAGCCAGCACTCTACACTTGTGATCTATACTTCAGATATCAATCTTATCTCAAAATAATTAACCACATATAGGAATGCTATCACTTAACAGATTTCTTACACATCCTATTATTAGCCATTCTATATAAATTGGCTCATCTCATTCATTCTCATCTAACTCTAATATCACACACAAATATTAACACCCTCACAACAATCTGCAGACAATTCATTAACTCATAACTATCCAGCTTATCAACTGACATAATATCATCCTCCTCACCAATCTCCATTATTCACCTCTTAGGCAGTCTGATTCCACATACACTAACCTTCTTTCTTCTCACTCATCTTTCCCAAATCAAAACTCTTCAGATCTCTATTCTCTTTATATACTGATTCATATCAAAATTCTGAAAAATAATATGGCTCCCCTACTGTCAAGCACAAATAACTTCTAAACATCAATCACACATAACTACAAAAATGAAATGCTTACCTACCACCAGCACCAACTTCAAAGACAAATCTCCAGATCACATATCTTCTATTCCTTACAAAACAATTCTCAGACTATAATCAGACCCAAACTCTTACGAATGTCAACTTCCTTCTTCTTCACATATTGATAATACTTGTCCATTAACAGGACGTATCAAAATAGCACACACTAACTTTATTAAGCAAAGATGTAGCTAGTAACTTCTCACAATAATCTTCTCAACTTTACAATATCAGTTTAATTCTAGATTAGCTATCAGTAACTAATCATATCAGTATTTTCTTCAAGAGATTTTCCTGATAGTCCATTTTGTACAATAGGAAACTGTCTCTAGAATAGCTAAAATTTTGTAATTTAGCATAGTTTCTTACATCCTGAATAGGATTATACTGTAGCATGCTAAAATAATAATAATAATAATAAAAACTTCTTTTTGAATCTCTTCTCTATCGATCTCTTGACTGGGCAGAGCCACACTTTACCAAGTGCAAAAATTTCTTTTCAACACAACAAAATTATAATACAATACACAGATTCTACTAATAAAAAATCTTCACTTATCTTATATCTTCTCTTTTTATTACTTCTCAACACTACTTTAACTTTACAATTATTTTTCTTTTTCTATTTTCTTTTTTCTCAAAAATTTTTATAAAAAATAAAAATAACAAAAAATCTCAAAAATACACAAAAATATATATATTTATAATATTTCCTTCTAACACTTTACTGTCATGTCTACTAACAATACTAAAAATAAAAGAACTGCTAATTCTTCTTCTTTTTCTTCATCCATATATATTACAATACAGAATTTCTTAGGTATATCTTCTTCATCTTCAAATAATACTGATAAGCAAATCTCTATTAACATATCAAATAATTCATCTGATCTCCAATCTTTCCAGCAAATAATTTATAACACGCAATTACAAGCTAATCACATAAAAAAAGTAAAAACTGATTATATCAATGAAATAGAATCAGTCAACACAAAACAAATAAATAACATGCTTCAAGTAGATAATGCTCACACAGCCTCATCTCAATCAGTCTCATCTCAATCAGTTGATCTTGAAGCAAATTCTTTCTTATCTAATAATATATATGTTCTTTCTTTTACATTACACAGTGAACACATAATCAATCCAATCTCATCATCTCACAATACAACTCCAAAAACTATACCCTCTGATTCTGCTGACAACTAATAGATTATTATATATAGTACTAAATGATTCAGAGGATGAATCAAGGAATCATCACTTTCTGAAAACAACACTAAAAATAACATCAAATATATCAATAACATCTTTCAGAATAATCCAGGCTTTTTAAGAGCCAAATTATTTTTTCTTGACCAAACAAATTATATTTGTACTGAATTTGTATCAGACAAATCTCTTCAGGCAGCTCTAAATATTTTAGTAAATGACAATTACATCTCTGATAAAAAATCACAACTCTTCAATCCAATTGATTCAGTAACTATTGCAGTATTAAGAGATGTTTCTCTCAGAATAACTAAAGATCAGATTCAACATATAATGGAAAAATTTGAAAAAATTATCAACATAACACAGAAAATCACATCCAAATAGGCTTATACCAAAGTTCAATTTGAATTATCAGAATAGGCAGAACTAACTATTAATGAATGATCTATTCTTCTAGATACTGATTGTGTACATATTCTTTTAATAATTAATTAACTAGAAATGATTGAAAAAAGAAATACATACATAACTAAACTTCTTAATCTTTCTTATAAAACAATAGTCTTTGAGCTTGATAATTTTTTATAGAAAATTCAAGCTAAATCTTGCTTCATTCTTCACTCCTCCATCTATTATAACAGATAATGCTTTATTATAATCTTCTTCAAAAATGAAATTAACATGATAATAGTTATGCAATAGTATTTTACACTTCATAACTTAAAACTTTATTAGAAATCTCCAGCTATAAAAACATGCAGAATCTACTTCAATCCCAATCATAGCACAATTTCATGCATATTAAAAAACAAAAAAGCATATTAATACCAACAGCTAAACAAGTGTATGAAAACTGGAATATTTCCTATTGCAAACCTATAATCACTTTATTAATTCTCAATTACAAAAAAGCTTTACTTCAATCTAACATAACTAACAAAGACAAATCCAAATCTGCTGATAATTCAACTACAAAAATATCTGAATTCTTACCAAATCTAACTCTTATAAAATATTCACACAAAATTCTTATATTCAAATAGGACTTAGAAACTTTCAACAAAAAACTCAGCCTGCTAGAAAACAAATTAAATTTAATAGAAACAAAACTTGACACAATTATCAACAACCAAAATAAGTTCCTATTATACTAATCTTTAATAATTCTTAACTATCGATCTATCCTAAACCACTAATATTCAAGTCACTCACTATTTTCATCATTATCATAACATCTGCATCTTTAGATACAAATAATACAAACTCTCAGTCTTCCATAATTTCATCCCTCCAAACTACCATTACTAAAAAAACAAAGAAATCAATCACCTCAAATCTCTAAATCAGAATCTCACATCTAACCTTCAATCTTTATAAAATAAATAAAAATCTTTACAAGAACATCTAAATCAAATTGAATAACATCTTTCTAATGAATCACAATAATAACTTAAATATATCTCAACCAACTTAACCAAACCCAACAATTAACTCACTATTTATATATATTAATAACTCATCTTTCACAAACAAGTCAGACTACTCAAAATTATCTAATCTAAATCAACCATCATCTTTAATACTTCCAATAGAAGATCCAGTCATATCTGATAATAACAATAATCAACTCTTCAATGATAGTATCGAATTACTCTCATCATCTCTTAATATTCAACTATCTAGTCACAGGTCATAATGTCAACTTAACACTCAAAATCCATCAATCAATTTATTATACTTATATACAGACAACCCTTCTTTCATAAATAATATACAACACACTCTATCAATAAATCAAACTCATAGTCCTTCATCACTATCATCAAACAGTCTTTCTGATAACTATAATAATTTACTGATATTCAATAATATTAATTATAAATTATTTAACACTTGGCAATTTTGCATATTCAACATGTGAGGACTAAACTCTCCAAGTAAAGCAGACAATATTTTTCAATTCTTTAATCAACATTAAATAGACTTCCTATATCTCACAAAAACAAAATTCAAAAATTACACAGCAAAATTTTTGTTTTCTAAATCAAAATAATATCATTATCTATTTATCACTAATAATCAATAATCATTCAGATCAGAAGTTAGCATTCTAATTAATCAAGAATAGGCCAAATACATCTAAAAAGTAAATTATATTAATAGTTATCTTATTCATATTAATCTTGCCTTTTCTGGAAACACAATAATATATATTCTGATTAATTATTTTCCAGTATTCTTACTTTTCAATAATAATCTTATCAAAAAAAATACTATGATACATCAACTTAATCCTCTCACAATTCGATCATGTAATCCTTCTAGATAATTTCAATAAGCATTTTTTCAAGATGCTAAAAAATAGAGCAGTTGATCTTTTAATATTCAAAGAATTTTATAAAGCTATTTATATATTACACCTATAAAGAGATGATCCCACTTGATCTTGTCAAGATACCAATCACAGACTAGATATAATATGATATTCACCAAAGATCACATCTCTTTTAATATACATAGCTATAACAAATTCTTAATAGATCACAACTGATCACCTTTCAGTACTTTGTGATATCTCAACCACATCTTTTGCTTATCATACTCCTCTTCACATTCTAAAAAAATGGAAAACCAAGCAATTCACCTACATAACAAATAATCTTCCAGAAGAAGTTTGAGAAAAATATCAAGAATACATAGATACTCAATGCAATAATACTTTTCTTTCTTCTAATAATGATATCAACTCCCATTGGCAATTACTAAAAATCATTATCCTTAATGCAGCAAACAGCTCACTTAAAAAAAATAATTGAATCACATATCTTTTCTACCTAAACTATTCATTATTCTTAATAAAAAACTCAAACTAGTAATATAAACTCTCTCTCTCATCTCACAACCCATCCTTCCTATTTCAGAAAATATCATTCAACTCTCAACAAAAAACTTAACAGAACTTAACAGACTAGAATCCATCCTCAACCTATCAGTTATCAAATGGAGTTCCTTATCATCAATTAATATACTAATTACAAACTTATTATAAATCAAAGCTTATCTTCATGGTAAAAAAATTCTACAAGCCTAATAAATAAAAACTTCTCAAATTTATAATGCAATTCAAGAAAATATCAAATGGTTTGGCAGTCATCACATTAAAATATTATCCAAAATTCTAGAAAAACAAAAATGCCAAATAATCATCAACAAAATTATCACTTTATCTGGAATATCAGATCATCTTGAAGTTATCAAGGAATTAATTAAATAATATTTTACTAATTAGACTTGCCAACACATAACTATAATATGGCCAGATCAAGAATGATAACAACAATACAATCCAATTGCATATATTCCAGACAACACATTCAACTCAATCTCAAATTCAATTTTAAAAGATGAATTTCAATATATGCTCACCAATACTAATTCATTCAAATCATCTGAATCTTCAGGCATATAACATATTCTATTAAAAAAAGTAACTCTATCCTTTCATTCTCTTCTCCTTGCTCTATATAACAAATATTTAATGAAAAAAGATATACCTTCAGAATGAAAGTACTCTAACATAATACTTATCTCAAAACCATATGAATAGGAGGACAATCTTGACTTAACATATCCAATTATACTAATTGAAATAGCTTATAAAGATCTTTCATTAATCCTGATATATCATATCTCTGTAATCTGCAAATAACTTAATATTTTATAAGAAAATAACTTTTCAGTACTTAAAGATATATCCACTATTAGTCCTATTCATATTATAAATAGCATACTCAAAGACTCACATGAAAAAAATCAGAAAAACTGATGTATCTTCCAAGATATATATCATACCTATGACTCTGTTAGTTGATATATGCTAAAACTAGCTTTATAATATATCAAAATAAACTTAACTTACATTATACTTTGTAAAAATATTCATATAATGTGTTAAAACCAAATTATAACTGAATACAGACTCACTATATCTTATCCTATTCTGGACAGTCTTGATCAAGATGAAGTTAATACATCTATACTGTGGCGAATCTTTTATAATCTCTTGCTATATCAAATAAAAGCAAAATATTCATCATAAAGATACATCATAATATCCAAGCTAATATCCACTCTTACTCAAATATCTTACCAAACTTATCTGATAATCAATAATCTGGTCTTCATTGATGACACAGTCTGAATCACTAACAGTCATCAAGCAATATAACAGATTCTCAATACTGCATTCCAATTCTATAATATGTGTGATATTGAAATCAACCTAAAGAAAACTGAAGTAATCTACTACAAATCAACTAAAATATCTTCTAATACAGAACTTTATATTGAGATAATTAGCAATCAAATACAAATACTCCCTCCAAATATCTGCACTAAATATCTTGGTCTATATATCAATGTAAATAGCACTTTCAACACTCAGTTAAATAAAATAAAATCAGATATTACACTTATATCCAACTTACTATGTCACAAATATATAATTAATAAACAAGCTATCTATATTATTAATCAAGTGCTCATCTCAGTATTTAAATACTGCTCCTAACTCTTTGTCATATCTAAAACTGAATGTGACAAATAAAGATGACTCCTTAACTAGTTGCAGCTTGTAGCAACCAATCAGAGAGTTGTGATAGAGTTGTAGTAGCCAATTAGAAAATTGTGACAGAGTTATGACTAGTTGCAGCTCCCATTATTAGTGACAAATTAATGAGACAACTAAAAAAAATAGTCAAATTCAAAGCAAGATTATCATTATTATTTCCTGACTTACTTCTATATCATTCAAAATTTTTTGCTCTAGATCACTTGTGATCTATTCAAACTCATGCAAAAATCACAGAGCTCTTTTATCATCTAAATAACCCTCTCATTCTCAGTCTAGCAATACATATTTATTTACACTACCTCCAGGAATAAAGATGACTTTATCACTCAATAATCTCACATTCTATACCAGAATCATCATCACAAGAAAAAAACTTAATAATAGCTATTCTTTCACTTATGTATAAGCGCAATATCTCTTTTACTAATTCAAATACCAATAGTCATTTATCTTCTCACAAATAGTCACATAAGATAGCCCATCAAAAACTTTCTTCAACCCTGACCAATATACAAAAAATATCATGATATCTTATACAAAGACCATATTACATCCCTATAATAATTATCAAGCTACACTAATTCTTGTCTTATAATATAGAAATAATGCAAGAATCAATTCCAAAACAGTAAACATGATTTCAAATCTCTATGATATAATTAACTGAAAAATATTATTCTCAATAACTCTGCATTATCTACTTGTATCATCATAAACAAAATAGGCAAACAGTAATAATCTTTATTCCAAAGTAATTTACTATCAATTGACAAATACTTAACAATATCATCTGAAATCAATACTTGGTTTTCCACTAAAGAAAATCTATCTCACCTTAATAACATAGATATTTACACTGATAGTTCCATTCAATAAATACATATATTATACATAAAATCCAGCTCAGCCTGGACAACTTGGCCTTCAAACATTTCTTTTGCTCATCACTCTCTCACAATTATCTCAACAACTACATCAGAAATACAAGCTATCTGCACTCTAACAGAAATGCTCACCAATAATACCACTCTTTAAATTTTTACAGACAGTCAGGTAACAATTGATAGTTTCAAAAATAATATAACTTTTTATAATAATCTCAGCAAGAGATGATCTTTACAAAACAACAACTGGTATTTATGAGAGATCATTAATCATAATATTATAGAAAAAAACCTTAATCTTAATCTATAAAAAGTCAAAGGATACTCTAATAATTCTGGTAATGATCTGACAGACATCTTAGCCAAATCAGCTCCTTCTTCTTATTTTATTTTAACTAACTTCAACTCACTTCCTGAAATATCCTTCATTCTAGTTTTTAATCTTTCATTACTCATAATATCAAATCTTTGTAATTTTCTCAAACTTTAGAATAACAAATACAATATCACCAAATGGTAACTTTACATACTAAAAAATAACTTCATAAATCACAGTTTATAGTTCATAATAGACTGGAAAGCAACTAATCACATATGAAATCAAGACAAAGGAATTAACTCAATAACAGCCTTTGCAAATACATCTAAATTTCAAATATATTTCACCAAAATAATATACAATATGCTATCAATATTATCTAATTAACACAAATTCTATTCATAAATATACTCACATGATATGTATAACAGATATCATCTTGAATTAGAAATAAATAATCACTTATGGACTTGCCCAATCTCAAGTGATCTAATCAAATCTATTCTTATCAAATTCCAAGTTAAGCTCGAAAAAATTCTCACAAAGCATTTCTCATTAAATAATACTTAGTATTCTCCCTCCTCACTTAGCTTCAAAATAAAAAACTTCACAAAAAAATCCTATTTTCTCAATAATACTGATTTATTTTCTAAAACAGGTCACAAATCCAGATACATACTCATCTTCAAAGATTTTATTCTATTAGAACTCACAAACTTCATCAGATCACTTGATCCATCTAAATCAGAAGCTTTCACACTATCAGCAAAATTTGTAACTTGGTTCTTCAAACAAGATTTTAATCATATTTGGCTGGCTCATTGTAATGATCAAATTCAAGTAGAAAAATCAAATTTCATCTTTGCCAGACACAAACATACTTCCAAAAAAAGAATAAGAAGATCCAAAATAATAATATTCTCTAATTCCAATACTAATATTTTTCAGCTTCACATGGAAAACTATCTTTGCTCATGCAAGTATTCAGCTTCTACTCATGTTAATAACTAATATTTTGATGAAGGTCTTGCCATTCTTTAAGGAGATCAAATAACCTCACTAATATATATCCTCCAAGCTAAAAATGACTTGTTCATTAATTCTTTAGACTTCACGTAATTGCAGATACATCTAGGTGACTAGTCACATCATGATTCTCTTTCATAGATTTTCTGATGGCTCTTTTCCTTAAACTTTAATTTGTAATTCTTACTTTGTAAGTTAAATTAGCATAGAATTAAAGTGCGATTACATTATAGCAAATAGGAATAATAATAATAATAATAATAATAATAATAAATCAATTCTCAATAGATCAAAATTAAAAAGTCTATAATATAATTAGCTAACAAAAAAAATATATCAAAAACAACATGCATAATACAAAAACAGATCTCTATACTTAATATAATAACTTACTTCTATATATATATTCAAAATCAACAAGAAAAATATATAATCTTAATGTTACTCATCAATAAATATAATAACTCCAGACTAACTCCCCTATTTATATTATCAGATATTCATGAAACAGACAGACTTCAAAAAGTAAAATAACAATAAAAATCTCTAGCAATAAAAAAGATATTAGAAACAAAAAAGCACAAAGCAAAAATAATTATAACTAGTATTAAGAAAAATTAATAACTATTTTATTATAATTCTGGCATAATACTTTATAACTCATTAGACAAAAACTATTAACAAATTTCTATCATCAAAGTATATCAAAATAATTAACTCACAGATCATCTTATTGAAGTTAAAGAACTAGTCAAATAATACTTTTACCAATGAACATATTATAGAAATATCATACTCTTTTCTAATAATCAATAGCATGAATGATATAAATCACAAGATCATATATCAAACTTAGTATTCTTCATCATTTGCAATTCAATATCTTACAATGAATTTCTAAATACTCTTATAGCAGCTTTCTCTTTCAAAGCTCCAGATCCAGATGATATATAAATATCCTATTCAAAAAATATGATTATATAATTCATAATACTCTCATCAACTTATTTAATAATTACATACCATCAGTAAATTTGATAGATATCAGATCAGTAATGATCAGTAAATATGCTGATCATCGCTGATTTTTTGATTACACTGATCCAAAATCTGCGCAGAACTCTGAAAATAGAAATTTTGGAGAAGTGTAACCTGAAGAAACTGTAATGATAAGCATAATTACAGATCATTACAGTT
>CAJVPS010001264.1:0-16453 GCA_910591765.1 Ambispora leptoticha | reverse complement strand
GAGTAATAATGTGCTAAATCTAGATGTATTAAATACATAATGATCATCTGTGTATCCAGAGTGAAAATGATCTTCTTAGAAATGTAATACAAAGCTAATCTGTTATACAGATAGCGCAAAATGAAGATCTAAACTAAAAGAAATCTAAAGGAAGATAACCCAATCAAAATTGTTACAATATATTTATTTAATAATTCTTTTATTTATAAAGTAAGAATAAGAATATTAATAGCAATATTATTTATTTCTTTAGAATAGTTACTTCTAGTATAAGAAAAGATCTTTACTAAAATTGCAAATAGATTAATTTATATATTATTTATTATATCAGAAAAATATATAAAAAATATCAAATTTTACATTATATTAAAAAATATTTATAATACTTGAGATCTTTAGTTTATTATTGATAAAGCATATTATATAGTTCTTTATAAAGAATTTTAGTAAATTAGATCATATAAATTTTTTAATATTAATAATAAATTATATTTATAAACTCTAATATATAAAAGAAATACATAGAGAGAATTAGATATTTTAAAGTACAATTTTCCAACTGAAAATTATTCAATCAATTTTAAAAAAAATTTGATATAAATATAATTAGAAATCTAATTATTTATCACTCTGAAATTATATTAGAAGTTAAATTCAAATTAGTTATCAAAAATAAATTTTACCAAACTATATTTGATTTGCTAGATAATTTTAAGAATCATACTATTATTTATAAAGTTACTATTAGAGAATATAATAAAATGACTAATATATTTCAAAAAAATTTTAATTCTATTATTATTATAATATATTATGAGAAACTTGTAAGTATTGAACAAATAATTATATCTGTGAGCTAGAAAAATAGAACTATTAAAATAATATTAGCAACTAGTATATTTGACATGGATATCAATCTAGATGTCATTATCTTGGTCATTCACATAACTTTACTAATGTCACATGAATAATATATTCAAGAGATTGGTCAAGAATCTAAGATAGTATTATTTTATTTATGAAGTAATATCCATATATTATTAATAATTTTGAGTGAGAGACAAGAAATTTAATATTAATATAACTATATGATAAATATATATTATTTTATTAATTTATCTTATAGTATTTCCAATCTTATAGAATTGCAAGACTTTATCTCATTTGGTTATGATAAATGAAAAAACAAAATAATAGTAATGATACTATATACAGATGCAATATATGAATGTCATTAATAACTTATATATTATTCTTTTCTTTGGCCTAATGATTTTCAAATTTCTGAATGTCATAATTGTGATAACTATAAAGAAAGGGAAAAGAATATATCTGATATGTGCAATATTACAGAAGAAGTAATATGACTTACTAGAATTATGAGAATATTACTATAATATTCGATAACTCAAAACAATAATTTGTATTATATAACTCATGAAGATGTGGTGGATGTGTTTTATGAGAATAAAAATAATAATGTAACAAAAAAAAATCTTACTCATATGTCAGAATATTCTTCAAGTCATTTTCAAATAAGATTGCATCCAAAGAAAATGTGTCTTTATTTGGAATTATAATCCAAGTTGTTAATTTTCAAAGAACTCATTCTGAATTAGCCATACTGATTCACAACTATAAAATTGTAGATGTTTGTGAGAATACAGAAAATATTATTTTTTCAAAAGTTTGGCAATAATTTTTAAAATAAAATAGTAAAACTCGATATAATAAATATTTGATATAATATAAATTAATAAAAACTCGATATACTTAATGGAATATAAATCATAATAAACAATTCTTGATATAACAGATTTCACTAATTGTATGAATAATTATCTGTATCAAGTTTTCATTATGTATATAGAATTCACATCAGCAAAGATTTTTTGATCAACTCTTTATGACGTTCAAAATAATAGTTATTTATTATATTATTATCCTATTGAATTTACTGACATATTTCACATACTATGCATCTGGAATCACCAGTTGTTATTCAACATTTGTCAATATAAAAAAATCCATCAAAAGTAAAGACTTGAGTTTCATAACTAACATTTAATGCTAAAGAATCTTCTTTAATGATCATTGTACTGTTTGTATATGATACTTTCAGTTTTAATATATTATAATAAATAACTATCTTCTGTATTCTACAAATATTGATTGGAAGTGCATATTTATTTGATAAAAAAAATTCTATGTAGTGATCCACCTCACTCTAATACCTAAATAAAAATCTAAGTTTTGATTTGCTATATATAATAATAATCCTCAAGTTATGAGCAAAAAATCATTATTATATACTGTATTTGGTATTGATTTTTCATCCTCCCTAAAAAAACACATAATTATATATTCTATATGTATATTGATAAATTTGATAAATTTTAATATTAGATTTTCAATAATTTTACATTTTTTAAAACTATTATGAATCATTACTACAGGTATATCATTCCAAGCTTCTAAAATCCATCTACATAAATTTCCATCTTTAATAAATATATATTGCTTATTTTCTATCCAATTCTGCCATTTTTTACGCATTCTATCTTTAAAGAGTTTGTTAATACAAACATCTAATGGTTGAACAAGTGATGTAAGACCACCAGGTATATAGCCAATTCAATATTATTTTGTTGACTTTTTTTTTACAAGTCTTGTTTTATGACCTACAAAACTATCTATTATTAACAATGATTTTTCATTTAATTTAAAATGATTTTTCATTTAATTTAAAATGATTTTTTCTTATTTCTTGAAGTCAAGCTATCATTGGATTTAGGAAGATCTTTGGCGATTTTTTGCCTTTAAAAATCACCATAGGTTTAAGTTTAGTTCCATCAGCAAGAATTGTTAAAATACATGTAAAGTGATTTTTATCATTTTCTGTAGTACAAAGTTGAACTATATGCATGCCTTTTTTTTTATTGTCAAATTACCAATCATATCAAAAAAATTGGAGTTTCAACCATATTTGCAATTTGTGATAAAGGATGTTTATTTTTAAAATTGTATGTTTTAATAAATGTATTAAATAATTCTAATTTTGAAGAAGACCTCTAGGTAATTTTTGTCCAATTTTTGTTTTTGGCGAATAGAAAGATTATAACAATTCATAAAGCCATAGAGCCATTATAAGATGCTGTGAAGGTATTTTTAGCATTATGATATTGTTGTGAGTATTCAATATTAAGGAGAGATTTTATTTTTTGTTGAACCATATATGTTGTAATAGCAATTCCATCTTGATGTAAAATTTCAATCTATTTATTTAATTTTTCTTCAAAATCTGGATATAAAGGTTTTAAACCAGCAGCCATACGGCAATTTTTAGATTTAGCTTTTGATATTGATTCATTTTTACACCATTTTGATATTTGTGCAAAATTAATTCCATATTTTTGTTGAGCATTTCGTAAAGAATTTTGTTTACAATAAGCAATAATGCGAAGTTTTTCTCTGGCTGTATATGAAGTACGAAGGATTTTTGTCATAATAGAAAATATGTTACAAAAAATACCCTTTTTTTTATTACTTAAATTTTTTTTAATGATGATAATGTTTTTTTAATTTTTTCTAATTTTTTAATCATAGCGACTTTCTTAAATTTTTTTATCAATAACGATAACGATAACGATAACTTAAAATCATTGTACATATCGGACAAAAGTTTGGAATCGGGAAATAATCAGCAATGTAGGTCACAAATTTTGATTCATATATTCATATATTTAATATCGGATTTGCATCAATTACAGCTTGCAGCATACTTTCAACCAAATTTTTTAGAATTTCCGGTCCGATTTCATTTCATTCCACCACGAGTGCATCCATTAATTCTTCCGGATTTTTGGGATGTGTTGGTCGTGCACGAATTTGTCTTTCCAAAACATCCCATCCCATAAATGCTCAATTGGATTTAGATCAGGACTCTGGGCAGGCCATGGAAGTGAAGCTATTAGATCTCTCTCTCTCTATCCATCAACATGATAATTTCTGTGAACCTGCACATTATCATCTTGAAAAGATGAACAGAACTAGCTGGTAGTTCATCTAAAAAGGGTCGAAGATGCTGTTCAAACAATTCTACATATATTTATCCAGTTATTGCACCGTCAACTTCGATTAATGGTCCGAGTGCATTTCGGGTAAAAACATTACTCCTCGATTACCCGATTTCATACTAGGAAGAAGACAATCAACGTCATATTTTTCGCCAAACCCATTGCCGTGAATAATTTCTGAATATTAAATACCTTGATTCATCACGCCAAATTACTAATTCCCATTCAAGAACCCAATCTTTTCGTTCTAGACACTATTTTAATCGTTTACGACGATTTTCCTCAGATATGAAAGGTTTTCTTAGACCAGCCCGATCAAAAAACTCACTTTCGTGAAGATTACGACGTAAATATTTTGAATTTATTGAATTTTTCAGTAATTTCATCAACTGATTGTTGCCGGTTATCTTTTACAACGTTGATTATTCTTCGGGTATCTCTATCATTTAATTTTGGTGGTCTACTGCCTCGGGCAGCAACTATGGTTGGCCAAACTCTTTATATTTTTTGTATGACGCTATGAACAGTGGATTACCGGAGGTGAATAAAAAACGATAAGCTATTGTTAACTTACTAAATCCTTACTTATCATAAAAAGATTCGGAGATATTTCCTGTGAACAGTTTTTAATATATAGTATTTTAATTGTATATTAAAAACAAGAGATTAATTGATAATATAATATTTTAATTGATGTATTATTCAATAGGAGGTTGATGGGCAAAATACAGATTACATAATTTTTTCCTGAAATAATACATATACTTTTAGAAACAAAAAAAATTATATTTATTTTCTGTATAAAACTCATTATGATGAAATTCATATGCGTCAGCAGCGCGGCATCGAAGGAATATAAGATTAACTGGTTTTGGAAGCAAAATATACATGATTGTATATTTCGGTAAAGATAATCAAATAACCGCTTTTTTGACCAAAAATAGCTATTTTTTCTTTCATAAACAGAACAGAAAAAGGGATATGATTTTTAAAATTTTTACTTGTTGAAAATGCTTCTCATTGTTTAACAATCATTGAAAGACGGCTGAATTGCGTTAATATGGCATAATAATCAAACAAAAGAATGTATAGGTCAAGAGATAAAAGAAAGCTATGAGAACAAGTCTAAAAAAATATATAAATAATATTAATTATTATATATATATAATGTGACGTGATAAAGAACGACCATCATTCTGTTAACACATTCTATTTTTAATTGTATACAGTTGCGCAATGAAGAAGTATCGATATTAATTATGGCAGTTTGATTACATTTATTGTCCTAACCCACCCATAATATTGTCTCATTTAAAAAGGAGGTTATTATTATTTTAAGTATTTGTATAAAAATAACACTTGAAACCTTTTCGGTATTTTAAAAATTTTAACGTACTTTATTTATATGTAAGCGGTTAGGCTATTTGTACATCATAATTATTGTGATTTTTTCTTGGCTCATAGGAAATCTTCGATATTCTTCATACATGTACTTTGTGTTTCTGATAAAAATTGATAAATTATTATTCAACCTTTATATTGACCAGACAAAAAATAATTCATTATAGTAATATGATGTCATCATTATTACACCATCACTACAGAATCGGTATCGGTATCTGATGTCAAGCTTGATACGGTATGATTTTGAAGATCTCTATCTGATTTTAAATATCCGGGGCAATCTAAAGAACGCTTTACGGTCCATGCATTATTGTTTTGTCATTGAAAGAGACCTTTTCTAGTTAGTATGGTTGGATATGAATGTTTCTTTCTTCCCTAAATATATTTATATAACGCATAAACAAACTTCTTTGCTTATATTGTAAGCGCAATAAGAATTATTTAAAGGCTATGTATGAAGAACCTTTCGTTTTCAGGAATTCTGTAAAACTTTCTTAAGTAAATTTATTATCATCTGAACATCCAATCGAATATGAGTAATTTCGATGCTTTTTCAGAAACCGAAAGAAAACTACTAAGCAAATGTCCTTATGAACTTACTCTCACAATTGATGAGTTAACAAAACCTGCTCAAAAAGAACGCAGTATTTATGATAACCCACCACGACCACAAAATAGCTTTATTATTTTCCGAAAAGATTATGAAGCTAGTATGCGCTTACGTAATCCTGATGTCAGGCGAACAGTTAAACAAACAGCAAAGGAATGCAGTAAGAAATGGAATCAACTATCAAGCGAAGTTAAAGATTTTTTCAAAATATTGGCAAAAATAGCTTGCAATAATCATAAGTGTATTTACCCGACTTACAAATATCAACCAAAGAAAGCAAAAGATTCCAGCAATAAAAAATTTGTTTTCCGAGCACAGAAAAAATATGTATTTACCTTCCCAGTCAAACCCAACAAACCCAACTCAATTCACCGGTCATCAATAATTTCTACAGTCATTTATGATTATCAAGAAGATTCTAACGTTAATGATTTGATGTCAACTCATTATGATCATCATGCTAATAACATTACAGCCAGTGATGCTAAAAATTTCGCTCAAAATTCGATCGACAACGCGTTATTCGAAAACGAAAATAACAACGACGATAAAAATTGCAACAGTCATAGTAAAGATATAGATATGTATGAAGCGCTTTTTGATGAATTGATTTCTTGTTGAGCCAAATGAAATTCAAGAATTTAAAAGTAGTAACAATTCAATTAATACCTAACATAGAAAAGCACTCGTAATTTAAATTTTTTACAAATTTATTAGTTGATATATTTATTCGTTCTTTTGATCACTTCGTTACTTCGTTCTGTCTGTTCTACTCTTACTCTTCTCTTTAAGTTCTTATATCTTCATTTTATGATTATGACATTATCTTCATTTTATGATTATGAAGTTAAAACAGTTTAAATTTATTTAAATAGACAATAAGATTCAAAGATATTGGATGCAATAAAGGGGAAATTTCGTTTGTCGTTATTTGTTTGATACACCAAAACAGTCGATCATAATTTGATTTAGTTTTTTTTCTTGATAATGATAAAGCAGATTTGAAGGCAATACAATTAAGCATAAGCGATTGTTGCTGTCGCAACGAGAAATCCTGTTTACGAAAATTCTGTAATAATGCATTGGTATTCCTAACTATTAATGTGTTACGAAAAAAATTGTCGTCATACCCTAAGCAAAATCCCGCGAAATATTCTTTGTAGTAACAACATTGATGCCTCGTCGCAAAATTTTTTACTTGTAATATCAACATAGCACTGGCTTCCCAATAAGAGTTTCTTACATTTAAATACAAGTCGGTCCCAATATAGTAAAGGCATCGGATCAGAACCTTTTCATTAATATAACGAGGAATTTACTATATCAAATTCTCTTGTAGCAAGAAAGTTTCCCTAATTGATTTTTATATTGAAAATGACACCAAAAATTTGTAAAAAATTTATAATATACGCAGATTAAAATAATTTTGCATACAAATTTTTTATAAAAATTGCGTCATATTATTTTTTGAACCACTGCTTTACGGTGTTTCCCGTTAATACATTGCTGATTGGGAAATTACGGATGTTTAATGCTGGTGCATGCAGATGTTACAAACCCTTATACATACATTGTATACATATACATGTAGTGCATCGTTTAACTTTGCCATAAAATGTAAGAGACCCGGAGTATTTTGCACGGTGAATTATGGTATTTTATATATGGTTTTTCAATTTCTTCTTTTAACTAAGCACTTCCCAACCGAAGAAGAATTTCCGTCTCGAATCTAAAAGGATTGCCAGTTCTTCTTTGATAATATTGGATATAATATATCTTGGTTTAAATGACCTCATATTAAGAAGTTTCCTAATTGTTCACTCGCAATACTACTACACACATTGATATTTTCTCAGATTTACTATATTACGTAATGCATATCATCCGAAAATGTACTTTCAATTCTTATGCATTATACATACCGTATATATCCGAAAATAAGCGAGTATAAAGTGTGGTTTGTATATCTATTATATAGTGAAACATTTGAGAAAATATAAAAATGTATGAAAACATTTAAAATTACACACAAAAGAATTAACTTTTTTAATTGTTACAGCAATATGATAATCGATAATGAAAAAATTGGCTGTGTTTATTGTATAAAGTTCGTTATAATAATATAAAATTTTTAAGTACGTCATATCCATATTTATTTGTTATAATGCTTACTTTGAAATAAAAATGCAATATGCATTCGTGTATATTGACCGATAAATCTTGTAGTTGAATATTCGGCTTTTTTTAATCAATTTTGTTTGCTGATTTTTGTTTTGAAAATGGTAAAAAAAAAAACCATTTATTATACTGTAGATGGCATGGCAAGCCCTTTTATCAAAAATCGAAACTCATCGGTCGATTGTCGTTTACAAATTAAAATATATTAACATACCAATTCCTTAATTTTCAAGCAGACGTAAAGTCAGCTAAACAGTTATGCCCCCCCCCCCTCATAAAAACTCAATTCATTAAAGGATAAAGTTGATTTGCTCTTCTTAACGTCTGTAAAACTCTTTATTACTGTTATTATAAGGCTTTGAAACTTAAATATCTTTAACAACAATCATGTAAGATTCTACTGTAAGAAACTAAAAGTGATAAAAAAAACAGTTGAAAGATAGTAAATATCAAAGAAGCTGTATGAAATAATCATGAAATCTCGCCGTTCAAACACATCAGGTTGTGGCAATTTGATTCCATTGTCCTTTTATAGTTAGTAATCTATCGAAAAAACGTGTACAATTCACTCTTGATATAGGAAAGTTGTTGGGACCAACAAAAAGCTTATAACAAGTGATTAATTTTCTTATAAAAGTAAATATTGGTTATCATTCTGATATCAAAAATGTTTATAACGGCATTGTATCATATACATATATGTGTCTAAATTGGCTTTTATTATTACACATTCAAATTGTGCATTACTTTTGCGACTACTGTACATTATTCATCACGCTGTGATCTTAGTACCTTTCCCATTTAGTTTAATCTCAAACAAAAAATAAATGATAAAAGTTTTTGAAGAATTATATGAGACTCTTAATTTGAAAAATAATTAAATTAATGGTAAACAGTTTATATTTAATGCAGACTTGCTTTTAAGAATGCTATCAAGGCATTCAAAATAGTTATTCCATCTCGTTGCATTTGTGAAAAATTTTAAGAATATTTGGTTGTTTTTCACGCAAAGTTACAGTAAAATATATTGAATGACGTAAAAGCAATTCAAAATGCAAGCCTGTTTGTGTTTTGAAAATGATTTGTTTGATTTGCAAAGCATGAGAATAAAATTCTCATAAGGCATTTCAGAATGCAATGAGCTGTTACATATGATCCAGCCAATTTGCTATTATACTGCTATCTTCTGTAAATATAATAAAAGATATACAGTAAACTCCCTCTATAGACACGTACTCAAATCAAGCATTTTGTTAAATATTGCGAAATTGTGACTGATGTGAGCGATAGAGTGAATCTTAAAATTAATGTGATTGTAGCACGATTGTGACAATTGTGGGTGTGACTATTACGGAAGTTTACTATGACATTAAAACAAACATAAAAAACAATTGTAATGCTCTTTGGTTGTAGTTGTTAGATATTATTACTAAGCAAATGCGCGCATAATCAACTATTATGACATAATGCGCATATACGTATGCATAATGTGTATAGGCACATCTCAAACTAGATTTCGGAATTTTCAATCCATTGAAATGGTACATGTAGGCCCAATTGAGCACATCTCAAACTAGATTTCGGAATTTTTAATCCATTGAAACGGTACATGTAAGCCCAACTGAAAACTGTAGCTTGAAGTCTGATGAGAGAATTTCGAAATTGTGAAGTGAACGACCAATATATTGTGATAATGCTGTTTGTTTCCTAAAAAAGAGGTTAATTCATTGTAAGTGTATCATTGGAATGAATTAGAAGCAAGCGAATTGATTGATGTTTTTATAGAAAAATACTCTCGTCATCAGTATGAGAATTACCATTTTTGTTTATTAATGCTTGACGAACATTTAAATTTAATATTGGCCGACATATTACTAAAAGGTTAAATATGGTTCGACAGGTTATTAATAAGCGTTTATCGTGGTTTTTTCGTTGATAGTTCGGTGGATTGCCGAAACAGGTATCATTATGTTTAACTACATACTCTGTGTTTTGAAATCTGTTTTTAGGATTCATCGTCTGTTCTTTAAGCACGTTAAATTATATCAAACTCATTACATTTTCAATGGCATTCTTTGTTAAATTATAGGTTAAAAGAAGAAAGCATTGCTACATGATAGTGATTGGAAACATTAACTGGTATCCCAAATTCATTCGGAAAGTATTTGGAAGCTAAATAACTGAATCAGCTTTGTATTAAAGAATTTTGTTTTTTATTTAATATAAATTTCTTTGGACATAACTAATAAAATTCATCTGAAAAATATATAAAACTTACTTTATTATTGATATTAGGTCATACAAATTAATCTGTTCGATTTAATGATATTAAACCTCAAGCAATTCTCTAATTCAATAAAATTATGTTGTTCAGATGAACAATTAATTTTTATTCAAGATCCTCTTAAATAATTTTTAAATAATTAAAGTTATGAAATACTGAATAGTTTTATAACAAAATTTAAAGTTTTATCTTGATTATCCCTATAAAAGTCTGTCCGTAAAAAATGTTGTTTTCACATGTAAGGACAAACTACTATTTACATATGTAATTTAGTTCATAAAACGTGTAAAATAATGCTTTATTCTGTTATATTTCACATATTATTTTTTCAGAGATTTACAACCATAAATAGCTTGCAAATATTAAAAAACCTATATCTTTAATAAACAATAACGCGCAACCTATATTTAAATGGAAAGTCAAATAAGCAATGTTGGATAAATATTGGCATTTTTATAATGTTAAATTGAGATGTACTGGACAATATCGTAATTCTAAGTTTTTATGATCAAATCATCAAAGTCAACGTAACATGTTCAAAATTTTGATTCTTTGAACAAGTCCAAACATATCACCAAAAAACGTGTTGCTGAAAGCCAAATGAAAAATTTTATGTAAATCATGGATGCGCTTGAATCTTATTAATGGATCAAACTACAGTCACACATCTCTATAAGAACACTCAATATAACAACAGGATTTTGAGAACCGATAAATTAGCCTGTATTAAAACTCACCTCTATACTAAAGAACTGGGATTTTATGACCCGTATGGAGAGACTTATTTCAGTTTACAAACTTTGTTTTATTATTAAACGTGTTGCCATGGCTAAAGGTAACGGCGCGGAATTGATGTGTTTGTAATTATGTACTAAATTAGAAATTATGCATGCGGCGTTCTGTATTATACATGTATACGATACGTGTATATAAGAAGCGCGTACTCGAGTTGTTCTGACAGAAGATATTAGATTGACAAAGATTTTAATAATATAAACAAAAAGATAGCATTATCTCATACTAACACAAAATTATAAGAGTAATGGCAACGGAATCTCCAAAACTAAAAGAGTCAATGCAAGTTCTCGAAATAAAAGAATAATACTATTCCGGATACTATAGGACGAAGACATCTTTGGATTGTAAGGAACGAGATTTATAAACCACCTCGAAACGTTAAAAAGAAAATTACTGAAACTCAATGTCATAAATGCCTCGAAAATGATGATATGATTGAAATAATAGAGAAAAATATTGCGAGTCTTGAAAAGACTGTTAATAAATTGTCTTCTACTGAACTAACTACAGTTTTATAAACTTTGCACAACCTTTTTCTCATTTAGTAAGTTTCATTTTTTAACCTTGCGTATGTTTTCGGAAGTATCTAATGGACGCGCGTTACATAATATTAAGCACATGCCTATTCATATATCAATCACATATTAATCATAACTATTTAATTGTTTTTGACCAAAACGAAAAAACGGCATACTGTTCGATATCCTAACAAGTACTTCGTTTGTTATATAATTATAGATGGGATGGTCATTTTCTAAAGAGAATTTCTATGATTAATGCAAATATGGTTATCAAAAAAATGAACAAGACCAAACATAAATTACTTGGGATTCACAAACTGATGATAAAACCCTCAAACCAATATTTTTGCAGTGTCTGCGGTGGATTTATGCAAATTCTGATCGACTGAAATCAATACCATATATCTCCGGGAAAAAACCACAAAAAAGTAAAATTAAAAATTGAACATTCATTTACATAATAAAACAAGTATGCGTGAGATAAATAAAATCCCAAATTTACCAATGGCGAAACGAATTTTATATAACACAATGATCGTCGATACAAAGAGTATCGACATAACGAACCTTTATTTAATATATGTAATAATTTAAGTTCGGATTTATAATGGAATTATTAGTAATGTGTCAATATAAGTTTTTGAAATTGCTATAAGCCATCTCGACTCATTTTATAATTTTTTATTTTTTCTAGTTCTAAGCAATACCTTTAATTTTAATTCAAATATTATTGTTTCTAATATTTCTTATCATTTCATCTGATCACACTTCATTCTGACCAATTCTGTCTCATGTGAAAGCTAAATTAGTTCAGGAAGTAATAAAAAACTTCTATGAACATTGTCAGAAATATAACTTAGGGATACACTAGCGTTGCTCATAACCAGTGAAATATGGTACATCTTTATTTTTACGTTTCATTTATTATTGTTTACCAGATTATACAAGATCGTAAAAAAATCCAATGAGATAGATATCACATAAGAAATATATAGTAAGAGGAGCTATTATCTTCCTCAATCACGACTAATAAAGTTAACCAATACATAAGCATTTTTTGAATCTCGTCTAACCGGCATTGATAATATACAGTTACACCTCTCGAAGTGCACCCTCTGTAAGTGCACGCACTATATAACTCCTCTCTAAATGCACGGTATATTCTGGGCCCAGCTTATAAGAGCTCTATATATTTTGACCTCTATAAATGTACACCCTCTCTAAATACACACTTTTTTTTACTATGGTCCCAAGGGGGGTGCACTTAGGGAGGTGTAAGGAACAATATTGATATCTCTGATTTCAACTGATGTAAATACGAAAATTTATAAAAAAAGGAAATTCATTGATATATTTTAGGAGATATAGAATCTAACAATGGCTTCAAATAATATATAAATCCAAAAAAAATGAGGAATGATGTAAACACAGTATTTAATCTCCGTGTAATTATAAATCCAAAAAAAATGAGGAATGATGTAAACACAGTATTTAATCTCCGTGTAATTATAAATCATTTGTACAATGCAACAAGTTTATTGGTTTTCCCGCTTCATTGCTTAAAAGAAATTCACATTGAAACATAGAGATAGATAATAACCGCATGATTTCAAGTAAATAAAATCATCATGTACCAAAAATCGTATCTTTGTGTTAATAGTCTCCATATTCAAAAATTCTCTTAAATGATTTCAAATAACTAAAATAAAAATCCTGATAATTTATAACAAAATTTAAAGATTTATTCCTATAAGTCTGTTAGTAAAAAGCGTTGTTCTATATTAATAACAGACGACTAAAATAATGCTTTATACTGTTTTTTGCGAATGTAGCAGTTTTTATATTTCACGTATTATTTTTTCAGAGATTTACAACCATAAATAGCTTGCAAATATTAAAAATCTCTATCTTTAATAAATAATAACGCGCAACTTATAAAGTCAATAAACAATGTTGGATAAATATTGGCATTTTTATAGTGTTAAATTGAGATGTACTGGACAACATCGTACTTCTAAGTTTTTATGATCAAATCATCAAAGTCAACGTAACATGTTCAAAATTTTGATTCTTTGAACAAGTCCAAACATATCATCAAAAAACGTGTTGCTGAAAGTTAAATGAAAAATGTTATGTAAATCATGGATGCGCTTGAATCTTATTAATGGATCAAACTACAGTCACACATCTCCATAAGAACACTCGATATAACAACAACCTAACTATAGGAATTGGATTTGAGAGCCAATAAATTATGACACGTATGGAGAGACTTATTTCAGTCTACAAACTTTTTCTTTGTTTTTTTTTATTTAAACGTGTTGTCATGGCTAAAGGTAACGGCGCGGAATTGATGTATTTCGTAATCATATACTAAACTAAAAAAATTATACATGCATGTAATCAGGCTTTATCACATCTCCATAAGAACATTTGATATAACAGCAACCTATCTATAGGAACAGGATTTGAGAACCAATAAATTATGACATGTATGGAGAGACTTATTTCAGCCTACAAACTTTTTCTTTGTTTTTTGATTTAAACGTGTTGTCATGGCTAAAGGTAACGATACGGAATTGATGCGTTTGGTAATCATGTACTAAACTAAAAAATTATTCATGCACGTAATCAGGCTTTATTTCAATTTACAAACTCTATCTTTTGTTTTTTAATTTAAATATCTGTTGTGTGTTTGGTAATCAGTTTCTATCTTTTGTTTTTTAATTTAAGTATCTGTTGTGTGTTTGGTAATCAGTTATTAAACTAGAAAATTATGCATGCATTTCATTGGAGTTCTGTGATTGGTGTATTATACATGTATACGATACGTGTATATATGAGAAGCGCGTCTTCGAGTTGTTCTGACAGAAGATATTATATTGACAACATAAACTAACTTCTGTGCTCATTTTGCAAGTGTAATAAGAATTATTTAAAGACATTCGAAAAACCTTTCGTTTTCAGGAATTCTGTAAAACTTTCTTAAGTAAATTTATTATCATCTGAACATCCAATCAAATATGAGTAATCTCGAAGTTTTTTCAGAAACTGAAAGAAAACTACTAAGTAAACGTCCTTATGAACTTACTCTCACGATTGATGAGTTAACAAAACCTGCTCAAAAAGGACGCGATATTTGTGATAACCCACCACGACCCCAAAATAGCTTTATTATTTTCCGAAAAGATTATGAAGCTAGTATACGATTACGTGATCCTGATGTCAGGCGAACAGTTAAACAAACAGCAAAGGAATGTAGTAAGAAATGGAATCAACAATCAAGTGAAGTTAAGGATTTTTTCAAAATATTGGCAAAAATAGCTTGCAATAATCATAAATGTATATACCCGACTTACAAATATCAACCAAAGAAAGCAAAAGATTCCAGCAATAAAAAATTTGTTTTCCGAGCACAGAAAAAATATGTATTTACCTTCCCAGTCAAACCCAACAAACCCAACTCAATTCACCGGTCATCAATAATTTCTACAGTCATTTATGATTATCAAGAAGATTCTAACGTTAATGATTTGATGTCAACTCATTATGATCATCATGCTAATAACATTACAGCCAGTGATGCTAAAAATTTCGCTCAAAATTCGATCGACAACGCGTTATTCGAAAACGAAAATAACAACGACGATAAAAATTGCAACAGTCATAGTAAAGATATAGATATGTATGAAGCTCTTTTTGATGAATTGATTTCTTGTGAGCCAAGTGAAATTTAAAGAAATTAAAAGTAATAATGATTCAAACATAGAAAAACTATTCGTAATTAAATTTTGTTTGTTTACAAATTTATTGATATATTTATTCGTTCTTTAATCTTTTAATCACTTCGTTTACTTCGTTCTGTCTGTTCTACTCTTCTTTCGCAGTTCTTATATTTTCATTTTGTAATATGATGTTTAAGGGTTTAAATTTATTTAAAAGATTTATTGATATATTTATTCGTTGTTTAATCTTTTAATCACTTCGTTACTTCGTTCTGTCTGTTTACTCTTCTCTAAGTTCTTATATTTTTATATTACCTTCATTTTATAATATGATGTTTAAGTAGTTTAAATTTGGCAAAAAGATTCAAAAAGATTAGATGCATGTAATTAAGCATTTAGATAGCTACACACACAATCATTAAAAGCATCAATCTTCTGCAAATAATTTGGTAATTTGGTAATAATTAATAAATAGTCGGTTAAAACCTTGTTAACATTAACAAACCGTTAAGTGCAATAACAACAACATAACGATTATATGCATTTTGACATAATAAAGATTGAATTACTTTATTAGTGTATGTACATTTTTTAGTCACGCTGGTGATTAATGGAAAGATCCATTGATAAATTATTAAAAGATTGTACTTAATAAGTAACTAAATACATGTAAATTAGTAGGATATCTTTTTAACTATTCCTCACTAAATACAGGGGGTGGAAAGAAATATTGGACGTTTCGCGCGTTTTTAAATTAATATATATCATTAAATCTTGTGTTTTTTTTGACAATTATTTTATAATAAATTATTTACATATAGTGACGATCTATAACCAAAACAAATCTCATCTTCATA
>CAJVPS010001263.1:0-16490 GCA_910591765.1 Ambispora leptoticha | reverse complement strand
TTTTTTTATAAAAGATATATAATAAAAATTTTTATATTTAAATAAATCCCAATATCTAATAACTTAATTAAATAAAACAGAATTAAAAATTTTATTTTGAAAAAATAATTTATTAATATTATCTGATATATCAAAATTTTCACAACAGATCATATTTGATAAATGGGATCTGATATAATGTGAATCAATTTAATATATTTTGATTTCTTTCTGAGAGATCTTGATTCTTTATATCACCTGTCATGTGAACCAAATATTATTTAGTTAAAAATAATGAATATAAGTTAGAATTTATAATTTAAAATTATCGCCAGATTTTGAAAGTTGTTGGCAATTAATTACTAATATTTCTATTTGATTAATAATTATTGATGATAATTATATATATTAATACATATAATTAGCAATTAATTACCTAACAAATCCGATGAAAATTGATAGCCAATATGGAAATCAACATCAAAAAATTGATCAATTATTTTCAGAACATAATATCTTAGTATATAGTACTCTAATAAAATGTGATTGTATTATCATTTTACTATTTAGTCAAAATAAATTAAAGATAATAAAAGTATATTATCAGATCACTGAATGCTAAGATTTTAATCAATTTTTAATTTAATATTTGCCAAAAAAAATAATTGATAAAAAATTAATTAGCTATTCTATAATATGATATTTTAGTATTTAACCCTTCAATTTATATAATTCATTATTTAATTCATCCAGTTAAAATGAATTAAATAATAATAAAATTACACAAAATAAATCTATATACATACTAAAAATATGAATTTTGTAAAGTATTCAGTGATCTTCTTCTACTAAGTTATATTAATTTGAAGCAAGAAAAAGTAAAGATATATAAATTTAGTCTTTATTATTTAATAATATTAATCAAAATTATATCAAAAAATTATCAAATATATAACTTGTAAACTCAAATATATTAGTAATCTTAAGTAGATATCTAATAATTTAAAAGAAGAGAAGCAATATTTTTTTGCTAGAATTATTAATTAATTTATATTATAATAAATATTAGTTTTTTGAAATCATTATAAAAATATTTCAAAATAAAATTTCATTATTAAAAAAGTATAAATATATAGTTATACCATTTTATTTTATTCTTAAATGTAATATTATACACAACTTAGTAATCACTTGAATTAAAAAGTTGTGAATATAACAAGAATAAAAGCAAAAATAAATGATTTAATGATTTTTATAGAGTGAGATATCACTAAAATTCTAAATATTTCCTGTACCAATCTAAATAGAAATTATATAATTAAAAAATGATTAAGATATAAGTATAATAATATTATTAAAGATGGGTATAATACAAATTATAAGAAGATAAAGATAAAATATAAAATAATAATATATAATTCAAATTAATAAGATTACTTACAAAATATAAAAATAATTAGCCTAATTTACTAAAAATTCATTTATAATTATTCAAAATAGCAAATTAAAGAGATAGCAATATCAAAGATAAACAAAACAATTATTAATACTTCAATAAACATTAAATGAAATACAGAATCAGATGTGATTCTTCAATTTTATATGACTAAAACCATAAATATATCAATTTGTTCAGCAAAAACAATTAAATCTATTAATTTATTATGACACAAAGAAATTAAAGCTGAAGAAATATTAGGTAAGAGTTAAAAATAATTTCTTTTTATTTATTTTTCAAACCACACATAATCTTATCTCTCTGTCTTGTGAAAGTGTTCTTTAATACATATTTACTTTATTAACATCTTTCTATTCTACAATTTTATACTAATACAAAATTAATGGAGTAGTTGTATAAAGTATAAATGTATAAGAATTTTTTATGAAAGTGATGTGGCTTCATTATTAATACAGATAAACAAATATAAAAGTTATTCAAATTTCGTTATTTTTTATGCTTTTTGTTTCTTTTGCGAGTCACTATGTCCTCTTATAGATATCAGACATCTGTATATTTTTTGCCGAACATATTAAAATTCTAATCCGTGATGCTATAATATAATATACATGTAACATAATATAATATATAATAGTTATAGTAATTATGATAATATTTTATTATAATATTGCTTTATTTCTGAGTTTTGGAATTATAAAATATTATGTCATGCATAATTCAAAAATTAGTGCAATCTCTGATAAATTACATTATTATTAGAACTTAAGTTATTATTAAGAAGTCACGCTATTAGATAAATTTTGTGTGGGAAATATTTTGGTATTTATGATTTATACTTTCTTATGACGACATAGTTTAAATAATTCATTAAATTATGATCGATTTGTTCTTCAATATCTTTAATAGAAGTTTCACAAATTTTGTGAAAATATATTGAATAATTTGTAAATCCTATCGTCTTTTGAAATTCAAGTGCTAATACGATTTACTCATATACTAGATAAACATGATTTTTAGTTATATAAATGAAATATTTAAGACTATAATATTTCTTTATTTATATATAATATATATAAGATGTAAGGTAAATTAGTGTAAATAATATATAGATAAAATATATATATAATATTTAATTAATCTGTTTTATACATAAAATTGTATTTAGTGATTTCAAGTGATTAGATATACAGAAATGGTTTAGAATGGGCTTAGACATATAAATAGTTCATCAAGCAAAATCTTCAAGAATATCTACTTAATGCATCTAGACTTCATTACGACAAACAATTTTCATAAAGATAAGAATATTCTATATAGAATGGATTTACGCATACAAGCAGCCAATTAGGCAAAGCCCTCAAGTCTTTATTTGTATTCAACTAAACCTCTTGTTTCATCTCAATGAATTCGCAGCGACTATATTAAAAAAATGGTTTGTCAGAAAGAAGAAGGATAGGCAACTATGTACATACAGACTTTCTTCTTAAAGTTTTTGTGCTGAATAATCACTTTCTTATCCGATTTTCAGTCTCAAATAAATGATGTATATGGTGCAGATTGCTAACTATGAAATTAATGAGCATTTTGTGGATACTGAGATAGGAAGACAAACCAATTTTGAAAGATAATAAGATCAAAAATAGTAATTTGATATTCGGTGTGACACTATAGATAAGTTTGAATGCTTTTAATCAAAGATTTATTTGTATGAAAAATTGAGAATCAAATTCATTAAGAAATAAAATGAATGAAATAATAATTAACACAAAATCAATCACAGTACTTGGATAAAGCATCGATCTCTGTAGTATTTACTTACATACACGTGTATAATGAGATGAGAAGCGCAAATCATACCGTAGATATACATGTACAATGAAAACGTGCCCTACCTTATATGTAAATTATTGTTAAGGGCGTCTGCGTATTATAGGATAACAGATTAAAGTTAAACAAAATATGTTTTTATTATGACAATTTTTTACATTTTCTTAATCGACGTTTTCGAGTTTATGCATTAATAATATATGAGACAAGATACAAAAACTTAAAAGAATGAAAAAAGTAAACAAAATTGAGAAAACGTGGATTTTACAATTGTCATTGATTTAACTAAACCAAGAATACACTTATTTCTTAAGTACATAGGCTTATTTATAAATTTCCTTATATAGATGAGAATGTTTTTCTAAATCTCATTCATTTATCATAAATCCTTCTTCATTCAAAAAATTCATTAAAGTATCAAGTTTTTGTTCTAAAAATTTAACTTTTGAGCACAATTCGATAATCTGGTTTTCTGCGTCACATTTATCATGTTCGTGGGAATTTTCAATAACATAGTTGTTCATAACAAAAATGTCAATTAAACTATGTTCTCGTTGATTTGTTTGTTGCGGTTCAGACAAATTATTTTTAACTGAAGAAAAAGGATTTTCATGAAATTCATAGTTCCTGTTATCGAAAGATTCAAAACCCGACGATTGCATTACATTTTCCGAATTCACTGAAACAAAATCAATGTCGCCGGAAGAAGGATCAAAATATGAAGATTGGCCCTCTAAACGCGATTCTTGTAAATCAGCGGGAAGAGTTATATTTGATCTAATTTCAGGTTGCCCAAAGTTAGTTAAATTTGATGATTCTTCAATAGTTGAATTTGGATTTTCATTTTGATAGATCCAATTAGGAAGAGCATGACCAGATGCTGTGTTTGATGTATCCTGCACGAATATTTTGGAAGAGGTCATATATGTATTCACAAAAGAAAGATTTTCAAAATTTACAAATTGATCTTTGGAAGCAAGACTTTCATTCATTTCATCATCTAAAAATGGCGTCTGCTCATATGATGCCATCCTTTTACTATTTTGTCCATGCTGTCTGCGTTTCTGAATCATTCTTTCGTAAAGAATTTTTGCAGATGCTGCAATACGTTGATATGCATTACGGACATATTCTGGTTGATTGTCCCATAAAGCCTTGCACATTAAAGAAAGTTGAGGTTGACTCATGCTGCAATCGCCAATAACACGAAGTTCGCGACAGACATCCATGCGAAATGCGATAAATGCATTAGGAATTCTGGATATTTTTCCACTTTTTTCAAGTCTTGCGCCTGCCCTCATGATTAGATCCTGAGGGGTAACTTTAGGTGGATAGGGGATTATAGAAAGAATTGTGTTGTTATCAAGGCTTTTTTGACTTAATGATTGCATTTTTAAAAAGATGAATTCATTAGAGTTTTGTATTCAATGTTTGAATTTATCAATTATATAACGTTATTTGGTTCCTGAAAGCAACAAAGATATTGAAGAGATTCAAATGCCAATTTTATATCATTTTCCCTAAATCTTATGATGCTCTGAAGTGTATCCAAAACTGTGTTCTTGTACACGGGCTATGAGTGATAAGGTTCTTCAACCAGCCTGTGTCAGTATTCGGCCAACAATCAAATATTTTTGGATAAAAAGAATGTTACATATTTTAATCGGGATATTTAAAATTTAGATCCAATTCTCAGGAGAAAATAGTCCTAAGAAAGTTGTGTCCTTTATGATTTTAATAAATGCAATATGTGCTTCTCTACAACATAAAAATTCCGTCTCGTTCTTGCCAATTTTTCACTCGTATGCATAAAGAATTTCCTATTTACAGCCTGACCTCCCTAAATTTAATTTTTCTTGTTGTTCTCTAAATGCATGATGTCTAAAAAGTTTGTCCGAGCACGTTGCATTTAGAGAGGTCTGGCTGTATTTTGTAAAAAATTCAAAATTTCAATTCACTTGTTATCCAAAAACGTAAATTTATTGTATATTCTAAATTTCGCAACTATTAACAATTATTGATTTAAACTGTGCAATTCCTATTTTCGAGTTTTAGCATTCATTGAAAGGTATTAAACATGGAATCACCAAATTTGTATTATATCGTAATATGCAAATTGGCGTTATGCGCCACAAATTAAATTTTGTTAGGAAAATAATCCGAATTCCTCTCAAGATTAACCGAAAAGTCTTTAGAAACTATGACATAGAACATGCCGTATGTAGGTAAAAAGGCTATGCTCATGCCTTTTACTATTACTATATATAGATGCAAAAGTAGATCGGATTTATACTAAAATAATAAATCAATATTAATATGCATAAATTGAAATCACTATTACCAAGATAGTATTTAGCTTTATAAATATTTTTATAAATTAATTGTATTACATACCGTACAGCATATAAGTTCCACGGGGCACTAAATCAAAAATACACCATGAACAGAACATTCACAGATGCAGCGTGATGAAAGTTATGAAAAATCGTAGAGTTGTTAAACATAATAGATCTAAAAAAACCACATTACTTATAAAAATCGGATTACTATTATCTCAGGGGATATTGTATGCTGCGCTATACGGTATGTATTTTACAAAATTTAATTACATGTATAAGAAAGTTTGGCAAGTGATTTACATGATCTGCCAAAAAATTTCATTTTAATCATTTTAAGGCTGTGACATTTAATAACTCCGCCTCCCATCCGGACGCGTGGCCTTCGGCGATAGCACCCAATTATGACGTATTTATTTAAAATTAGAAATCTATATGATATTTCGAAACTCCAATAAATTAAATGCATTTTCCCTACCTCAATAATACCATTCAGCCCAAAATGTATCATAATAAGCTAAACAAAGGCGCGTTAATATTCTGCCTATGTCAAGATTTCAGATTCTGTAATGTATAATTTCTTTATGAAACCTAAAATACAAATATCGGAATATATTTGAAAATTAATGTGTTGATTGAACATTATTACTATGTCATCTGTTATCTATAGTAACATTAATCTGGTACTAATCATTCAAATGATGTGAAGATGATGATTAACGAATTGGTCAATTATTTTGCGAATTTGCACTGGTTGGTACCTCATCATAATCTAAATTTTTAAATATATTGATTAAGTAGTTAACAAGAATAAAAAGGAAGATACGAAATCTGATGAATACCTTTCAATTCAAAAATCAATTATCAAATATAATAAGCATATAAAATTTTTTTATAACTAAAATTATTTTCATTAAACTCGTATGACTTCCAAAATGATTCAGATTTGGACCCAAATTTGCAAGAATTAAACCGGTTAAGGAATCAATCCACCTGTATTACATGTTATATTAGTAAGCATATATATACAATAATGCATTGAATCTGCACAAATAACTTTGGCTAGGTACCGACACGATCATGAGAAAATACTTCGAAGTTCTGCACAGCAAATTTAAATAGAGTATTATATTTATTCTTTAGAATTCTTTTATCGAATTGTGCGAGATATGATAGTGCACCATATACAGGCGCTTTTCACACAATCGTATCTTTTGGGACAAAGAAAAAGTGATTTTCCACAGATTATGGCTATATGGAGATTAAATTTCCTATCTTCTATAACGGATAAAGGTGTAATTGTAACGAGGATGCGTCACTTAATAGAATTTAATATTATAAAATTTCTAAATAATTTAAAAAACGTAAATAATTAGGTAACATAACATAAATATCCGTGAAAGAAGCCGTATATATTTCACTATGTGAAGATCAAATTCATATATGATCCACTTTGTGACAAACAAATCCATATCTAGATTTGTTCGCACAGTATCACTTTTCCCGTCGCAATTATTTTATTTAATATATATGTACATGTAAAAGTTTTGGCCATCCGCTTAGCAATATACATATAATGTGTTTTCGTTCTACGGAACATCTTTTCAATTAATTTATAACTTAATTCGGATTCATCTTTTTATTCTAACTTCTAATCCAGCAAGATTTTGGAAGGTTTAGGACTACATGTATATCCCAAAATGGGTTATGAGATTCAATCAGATGATTAGATAAGAGCACCTTAAATTGCTTATATTCTTCCTATTAACAAATTAAATTTTTTAATAATATTTATCAATTTTATTATTAAATTACAATATTAAATAGTATTAAGATAATATTAACCAGAACTTGAATTTGAAAGATTTTCAGATTGAGTAAAAGTTTCCTGAGCAAAGAAATTATCATCTTCAGATTTCTTTTTTTTGTTTGTTATTTTATTGAGATAAGATTGATAGAATTTGGCAAATAGATTTTTCTTTGACAGAACAGATCACTAAATAAGAATTCTAAAAGCTTATCTGAAAGAACGCATCACATATTGGTAATAATGCATTTAGAAAAAGTATAACTCACCAATATTTGCAATACTAATTCCATAATATATTGATACAAGCAAAAATAAATCACTCTTCAATACTAATATCTCTTATATAAAGAATACATTATCTATAAATTATATATCCATATTATATATGCATTCTGAATAAATCTAATATATTAATACGTTTGCAAATACATTATCTAACATATCAATGATAATACGGTATCCTTTTGGATAATCTATTACTATCGAATATTCATCTTTCCAGTTATTCCATAATAACTTATTTCAAGGTCAAGATCACTGTACTTTAGTACATTCGAATCTATTCTTGTATAGCTTAATTGTATTAGAAAAAAATAAAGTATCGTCCTTACACATTAAAATTATAATTCTACAATTTGCATTAATCACGTATTTCAACACAACAAGGTGTTTAGTTTGTTTTAAATTTATTTCTTCATGATCCCACTTGTAAGAGTGTAGTGAAGCTCGAATTCCTTTGAAAGACATTCCCGTTAGTAAATATTTCAAAATGGATCCATCAAAATTGCTTCCTGATTATTCATTTATTAGGCCGTCAATAACCTCATTTCGCAAGATAATTCAGCTTTATAACGTTGATAGTGATAATCAAAACATTCATTGCAACGAGCGTTTTTTGACCACGAGTTCATTTACTACAATCATTCATGAATTTTTAGTTTTTCTTTTAAATCACACGTATTTTCTTTATTTTGAAACATTAAAGGAAAAAATAATAATGAGCTAAAGAAATAAATAAAAATAATTTACCTTTATTTGCTTCATCTGTAGCATACAAATTGGCGGCAGCACTTATTGATTTGGCATTGATATCTAATCACACATGCAAAAAGCATTTTTGATGTACATCTATCTTGACTTTATTGCATTTTTTTAAAAATAGAGGTTTTAATTTCACTCAGTTCATTTGGAACATTTAACACTTGTAGAATATTTGATATATGTCATTTTGATTGAACACAAAAATAAATATATATGCTGTGTAGCTGAAATTGACAATATCCTACTAGTGTAAATTGCATTTGAGTGTATCAAGTTCTTTCCATTTCTGCCTTCCTAATTCAACGTGCTTTTTTAAGCTTCTCACGTGTTTTAAGATATTCTAAAGAGCCATAGTATTGAAAACGCAAATTATTCGGTTCAAAAAGTTCATCGTAATATGTGATGGAGTTCCTCAGCAGTTGGTCTGTTTTCTGGAATAGGAATCCCAACGATTTTCAATAATAAATTTGCATCATCCGAGAATATTATCTGGCATCGTGGGTCGTACTCCTATATAGATATCCAATACAAGATGTATATCATGACTTCGCTCACCAAATGGTCGTTCACCTGTTACAATTTTGTACAAGACCATTCCAAAGCTAAAAATATTTGCAGCTTTAGTGTATGGCTATCCATTTAAGATTTCTAGACACATATAAGGAAATGCTAAGTCACTCTACATATATGTACTAAAATATTTCCAGGATGAAAGTCAAGATGGAGAAACTTTTTATGGTGAATAAATCTCAGTTTCTTGATAATCTCATTTAAATATCTTAATTTTTCATTCCAAGTCAAGTTTTCGTAGTTAGAATTAATATATTCACGGAGATCATCAGTTCTGCATAAGCCGAGATTTCATTTGTAACGGGGTTTTAGTATGGCATTTGAGAACGATCTTGAATCTTTTTGAAAAACTTGGCTGTATCATAAAATAAAAAGTAACTTTCACTTTAGAAAATGTTCTTTCTTTACCTCGTTTATAAACTCTGAAATAATCTGTTTTGAAACGTATAAGGTTTTCAGCACAACTTTTCTTGTATTGTGTAAATTTCATTTCTTTATGATACCAATCTCCATATTTTGTTGGTCCATCAAACGAGGCTGCATATTTGATCACTTTATAAGATGAGAATTGGTTGAGATGATAGTAAACAAAGGAGATGTTCGTTGTCGTTATATACATGTACATGTAGTTATATGTAATCAAAACCGCGCTGTTGGGTTTCTTTTTTCTATTTGATTTATTATATTACATGTGCACATACAAAAAATTAATGCAAATACATGTACTTTTCTCTGATCTAACACAGCGTCTCTGCATTAATGTTACATAAATAAATTTGATCATATTCATGTACATGAATATTTACTTTTCTCAAAAATGCAGCAAATTCAATATCGATAAAAAGTGTGTACTGAATGCAATTTAGAGATCGATGCCAAATCAACAAGCGAAGCAACTTCGTAGATATTAATTTTATAAATTTATTTAATTTATTAATGTCATTATTTTGTCTTGATAATAAAAATCAAAACTTCGATATTGGTTGCATAACCCTAAATCGAATGAACTATCATCAAAGTCAAATGATTTTAACGCGCGTAATGATAGTCATAACGAATAACGCGCGTATGCATATCATTTTTGTGTATGCATATTTATATAAATCACTGAATAAACATTATTTATATCATATTATGAGCATACATACGCTCAATTAAATTAAATTTAATTTTACTTAATATCTCTATATTCATAGTTCAAATTAAGTCAAGTCATCATTTAACACGAATTAAAAACATTAACATACATAAATCATATGATACTAATATTAATGTGATGTCATTAAAACAAAATACGTTGCATACCGTATATTACTATATAGAATATCTGGGTCCAAATCAATTCCAGCATGGGATAAACACTTATGTGCCCCGAGGTGTACTGTGTATGTAATGGTATACAAAAAAAGGGGATACACAACAGCGTTATTACATGTACACAAAAGTCTTTATATTACTCGACCTCTTCATAAATATATTACAATAAAAAATATATTATTTTATTCAGTAAAAGTAGGGCTTTTCATACATATAATTAATATCGGGTTGGATACCCATTAACATCAATTACAGCTTGTACTCTTCTCGGCATAATTTCAACCAAATTTCTTAAAATTTCTGGTTTAATCGTTTCCCATTCCGCCGCAAGTGCATCCATCAATTTTTGGGGTGAGTTGGACGTGCACGAATTTGTCTTTCTAAAACATCCCACAAATACTCAATTGGATTTAGATCAGGGCTCCGGGTAGGCCATGGAACTGAAGTGATTAAATTTTCCTCTTTCCATTGACTGGCTGCACCATATCTGTGGACTGGCGCATTATCATCTTGAAAAAGATTAATAGAACTACCTGGCAAATCATTTAAAAATGGCAGAAGATTCTGTTCCATTATTTCTATATATTTTTGACCAGTTATTCCACCTTTAACTTCGATTACTGGTCCAAGTGAATTTTGAATAAAACTTCCCCACACCATTATTCCCTGATTGCCTGATTTTATACCAGGAAGAAGACAATCAACATCATATTTTTCATGTGGTCGGCGCCAGCATAGCGGGCTTTAATTCTGATTGGTCAATCACCAAAATGTATCGTTACATATACACCACATATAACAGCTGACTTTGAACGAATTGTCTGCCATGAAAACGAATTGTCCAAGCATACGGCGTAAAAATTCTGAAACTACACCTTCTGTTCTATAACATATCAAAATAATCCGGGAAAAAATCAATTAATCCGGAAGTTAGCTATATAGAGTACTTTTTGGTTCTTCGCTACTAGTAATTCACAAGAATTCCCAAGAATCCATAAGACTACCTCACGTAAACTTTTTTTGGTAATTTATACGAAAAAGATGGCATCTACTGAGAATACCCAGTCCCAAACCTTCGGTATTGAAAAGAGAGGTAAGAGAAAATTACAAGCTTGCGACTTAGAAGGCGAAGATGACGTTGAATGTGACTACAAATTGAACGGCATTCGTGTAGTCTCTGAAAAAGTAACCATACCTGATTCGAGCAAGCACTTAGGTTTGGTTAATAAAGCATTATGTCGAAAGCATTATAATAAATTAATAGCAAATCCAAAAAATTTGAAAAAAGCTAAACTCTGTCTTCATCCTAAACATGAGACATATCTTCTTACAGCTCAGCAAGGCAAAGAGGGAAAGACGTTTAAAAAGGTTCCAAAACGGCTCATCGAATTCTTTAACTTGCCACCGGGAGCAGAAATGTGTCATCACTGTTTGTATAAGACTGATATTGATCCGGATTATGTAAATTTGCCAGATTATCCATTGCCGATTGAGAAGGTTTCGAAAAATATTAGAAGTTCCCAAGGTAGGTCGTATGTTGTACGAAATGATATTACTTATTCTCAATCAGAATTTCAGGAGTTGGAGTCTGCGTATAATGAAGTATGTGCTGAACTCGATGAAATGAAGTTGGGTAAATAATTTATTAAGTTTTTTGTTAAGCTTTTTTTAACCCTCCTTAGAGGGACGCTATATGGTGTTAGTAAAAGTTTTTTTTTTAATGGTTGGTCATATTAATAGTAAACTTATTATATTGTTTTTTAGAATTGGTTCCTATTAGTAGAAAAATTAAACTAATGGCGGGTGTATTGTATATGAGACAGCACGTATTTAGTGAAAAACCCATTCTTGATCCAGCAGAATTTACAAAAATGCTTGAGGAAGCTGAGCTATTATTGAAAGGTTTTTTTAATCAATTAGTAGCTGGAACTAATCCACAATCAAAAAGCCATGCTACTAATGAAAAAAATAAAAAAAGGCTGGTTTTGTTTTGTTATTTCTTAGCAGGACTTAATAATAAATTTATTAATGATGTTAAGGTGGAGGTTGGGTATTTATTAGATACAGCAGGTACATCCTCATTAGCAATAGAAACTTTAGCAAGTGCAGGTGTGTCAATAAGATGTGAAACTATTAGAAGACATAAAGTCCAATATGCAAAAATGCATATGATGAGGGTGGATGAATTTTTAATGGAAAATATAGGTATACAAATATTTTTTATATATTTTTAATAATTGTAAAAAATAGCTAATATATATATTTCTTTTCAGCTTGAAAGCCTGGTTCTTCTTAACGTAGATGATTTTTATAATATTCATGAACATGGCTATAGTGACATAACATCTACGCATAATGTAATTCATTTTGCTATAATACTCCTAAAAGCCTTGCTGGAAGTACTATCTATTTCACTTTTTTATGAAAAAAGTGTTCATAATGAAAGGAATATAGATGTAAATATTATAATTTTAAATGCTCATTTATTATTTTTTCCTTATCTTTAGCATAGTTATACAGATTGAAGGCAAGTATTTATTAATTTGATTTCTGTATCAATGACTCATGATGAATGAGTTAAATATCTCTTAGTTCACAGCTACAATGATAGAATTGAGCAATGCCAGACTGATTGAAGTATGGAAAATACAAAGCTAGTTGATTTAAAAAAAGAATCTCTTCATTCCATCTTAAATTATATAGATGTGCTTAGATATTTAATAGATATTCCAGAAGTAAAAACTTATTTGGAAAGGTATATATTGATGGCACCTATAGATTATTCTGGGTAACTTTACATATGATATGCTATTAACTATCATATCAAATTTGGTGAATCTTCTGGAATGCTGGAGCAAATTATGCATATTATTCCAATGATTGGACCTTTACATGTATCCTTAAATAGTCATGAGATTGTATTTCTTGAAAATTATATATTTTTTGATAAGCTTTTTCATGAGGTGTTCAGATATAATAAGGTTTTGGCTCAAAAGTCAAAATCTTATAAAATTAATCTATTACTTGAATTAGCATTTTAAGAATAGTTTCGAGTATGTTCAATAATTTTGAAAAAATTTGAACAATCCAAAGATCCAGAAGCTAGATACCTTATAAACTTGTTGGATAATATCATTCTGATAGTTTTAGATTTCTATTCTATTATCTTTCATAGTGGAAATTGGATGATATATAAAGAAGCAATGTTTTGTATTTGGGCTATCTTTTATCAATATAAGTGTAAAAATTATAAAAAATTATCATTAACATTTTTTAGTAATATTTTTTATTAGAGCAGTACTAACCATCCTATTTTACAAGCCTTTGAAAGTTTTCTTTATATTTTTAATAATTATTATATAGAAAACTTCCACAGCTCACTTCAATAACAAATGCAGAAATCAAATACTATAGAGCAAATTATTCAAGAGATGCAGATAATAGATCAAATATGTGATGAAAATTTCTTTACTGAGGCTTTCTCTGAGAGTTACAACATTAGATATTTAGCAAAACAGCTAGAATATCTTGAAAAGTATATTACAATTTTTTTGTTGAATTTATTTATGAATGTTCATCAGAATCTTGACAGATCAAAAGTTATTTCATATGATATTGAATTGCTATCAGAATTATATGAGCTTTCAATACTTGAAACTCAAGTTAGTATTAAAATTCTGGTAATGGCTTGAAATACAGCATATCCACCCCAAGAAGATAAATACTGTGATTTTAAGGATTGTATAGATCATTATAAGGTAGGTTATATTTTAATATGTGAACATGCTTATCATTATAAATATTTTATATTTAAATTAGGAAGTCTATACAAATATTATATCAATTATCTCATGAGCAGTATTGAAAAAAATTGTAAGAGCTATCAGAAAACTTTGAATAAATTTAATCATATGGCCACAGATGAAGTTATAAGTGAATTGAATATTATTGAAACCATCAATAATACCAATATGAGTAGCAAAAATCTTTCTTTAAATAGTAATATAGATATACTTTTTGAAAGGGCAATGAATACTTTAGCAAGTATATAAATTGTGTTGGAATATATTTATGTAGTTTTTTAGACATGTTTATAGAAATTTATAGCATGTATTTTTTTTAAAAATATTTTACAAATAAATTACAATATGATATCTCTTTTGCTTATATATTTATTTGGTTATCTCCAGTCTCCACTTTATTAATTATTATCGTGGATCATAATGAAATTGGATTAAAATAAAATGAGAGTTTCTATTTAACTTTCTAAAACCCACTTATACTTGTTTATTATAAACACTACCCTAAAACTAACCTCTAACCCTAATCCCTAACCCTAAAAAATATACCTAAAAATTCTTATTTTTTAGTAGCTTGTCTATTTTTTATATTGTACAATATTTCATTTTGATCTGATTTCATTTTAATCCATCAATTATTATCATTATTAATTTTTAATATTGACTATTTATGATTTATGCTGTCTCTGATTGGACAAAATACTACGCCACTCTTGAAATAATCTGCAAAATAATAGCCAATCACAGAGAAAGCCCGCTATGCTGTCGGCGCCAAACCCATTACTGGGAATCATTGGGAATATTAGGTATCTTGATTCATCACTCCAAATTACTAATTCCCATTCACTAATCCAATCTTTTCTTTCTGAGCACCATTTTGATGGTTTTCCTTAGATACAAAAGATTTTCTAACCCCAGCCTGACCATAAAACCCATATTCATGAAGAGTACGTCGTATAGTACTGGAACTAACAGTTACAGTCATAACATTATTGAATTTTTGGTAATTTCATCAACTGCTTGTTGTTCGATCATCTTTAACAATATTAATTAACCTTCGAGTAGCTCTATCATCTAATTTTTATAGTCTACCGCTCCGGGCGGCAACTGTAGTTTGGCCAAACTTTTTGTATTTATTAATAATAGTATGAATAGTAGATTTGAGTCGTCCTAAAGTATCTCCAATCTTTTTTTCAGACAAACCATACTTCCAAGCACCAACGATCTCACCGCACTCAAAATCTGTAAGCTCGCAATTTTGATTGTATTTGACATCGGTTTTTTTATTTTATTTGAAAGCTTGAGATTTCAGCTTTCTAATGAAGTCGTAATTGAACCTTTCCTTGTCACCACCGAGTATAAATAAGTTTTTATTTTGAAATGATATTTGCATTTGAATCATTTATATTTACATATAATACAGTGGCGCTCAAAAGTAATGCATCACTAGGACGAAAAAACGAATCGTGGAATTTTTAGCAATATAGATGCCACAGGTAAATGAAACTTAGCCCATATATAGTTAAAAGCATAAATAATACATACAATTTAAAGAATAAATGTAACACCACTTTGCTTAACTTGGACTTTATTACACCAAACTGATGATGCATTTCTTTTGATCGTTTCCCCCTCAAAACAAATATATAAATGGATAAAAACACACAACAAAACAAAACACATCTCCTATAAATAAAATACACTTATGAATTCACTCTTTTATCTTGTATAATTAAAATTATTATGGCACATATTCCTGTCAAAAAAAGATCCCAAATTTATATCCTTCTTAAAGAAGGATATTCTTCCCGTTATATTGCAAATCGTGAAAATATTTCCCAATCCTCCGTTATAAGAATTAAGCAAAAAAAAGATACTCATAATACCTTTAAAGATTTACCAAAACCAGGTCATCCTAGAATTTTTACTAGATGTGATGAACGAAATATTATACGTCTAATTTCGAATGGTAGTTTTCCCACTGCAACGTCTATCCAAAAAAAAATTAAAAATTGATGATAAAATTGATGTTAGCACAAGCACAATAAAGCGAACTTTACATCGTAATGGTCTTTCTTCATGAATTAAGCGAAAAAAACCATATCTCAAAAAAACACATCGAATTCAATGTTTAAAATTTGCGAAAAAATATCGTCATTGGACTATTAACGATTGGAGCAAAGTCATCTGGTCGGATGAAATTTATGATTTTTAATTCAGAAGGACGTGAATATTACTGGAAACGTGATGATGAACCTTTGAAAGAGCATCACGTAAAACCTACAGTAAAATTTGGGGGTGGGAATATAATGGTTTGGGGTTGCTTCGGATTTTTCGGCGTTGGTAATATC
>CAJVPS010001262.1:0-16498 GCA_910591765.1 Ambispora leptoticha | reverse complement strand
TAATAAAAATATAGATCCTGAATATTAAATAAGATATAATATTTAAAAATAGAAACATGATAATAAATATAATAATATATGATATAGAAATAGAAATATTTATAGAATAAATAAAAAATATAAAAATATGCAATCTTGCATAACTAAAAAAAAATTAAGAAATTAAGAAATTTTATATCACTATAGTAATATATATTTCTTCTTCAGAAAATTTTTGCTTCTGCAAAAATTAATTAATAATCTTTAATAATTCTTTCTTATTCAAGTAATGTAACTTGATTAATATAAACTTAAATCTATTATCAAAAGTTTCTTTTTCAGAGTTGTAAATAAAAAATACTTTATGAATGATATTATATGATCTATTATATATACATTTTTCAAGAGTATTCTTAATATTCTTTTTAATCTCTGATATTTCTCTTAAATATTTTTGAGATTAAATTAAAAGTATATATTCAAGTTTATAATATTGTAGTATCATTTGATTATTATTATTCAAAGGATTATTGTAAATTGATAATACAACTTTTTTGAATTGGATAGGTCAATTTTTCTTCAAAGTTGATTAAATATTTTTTATCTTGGATATAAATGCTTTAGGTGGTTTTTCAGAAGTAGTTGAACTATCAGAACCTACAAATTCTAATTCTTCTTCAATATCTTCTTGTTTAACATTAATCTTAAATTTGTCTTTAGAAGAAGTAATAATAAAGATATTCAACTAGTCAAAGTCTAAGTCAGTAGTGATATTAACTGGTTTAATTGGTACTTCAAGAGATTTACTAGTTATTTGAGAATTCAAGAGAAAAGTATTATCAACTTTAATATCTTGAGTAAATTCAAGAACATAATATTAGTTTCTTGTCTTGTATTGTCACAGATAAGTAATTCATAAGTAGAAAAGATGATCATTCCAAAAGGTTGTTGAGCAAGCATTTTCTGATAGATTTCTTCAAGAGATTTGATCATTGAAGAGATAATCCAAATTGATAATTGAGACATGATAAAGAATATTAAATATAAAAGTATAAAAGAATTTAAAAAGATATAAGATAATAAGAGTAAAAGTAATAAATAAAAGTAAAAATGTGAAAGAATAAAGAAAAAAAAAAGAAAATAGAGAGGGTATTTATATAAAATTTGAGCTAAAAATTTACTATAAGTAATAAGATATTAAAAATATTGAGATAAGAATAATAATAAAAATATATAAAAATAAGATAAAAAAGAATTTTAAAGAGATGATTCATGTGAGTTACTATATAATAATTTATGATTCAAAGTAGTCTTGATAATTATAATAATATTTGATTTGTCTTCTATTAATAGAATATTTGAGAACATTTTCATTCTGGTTACAAAGTTTATAAGAGTTATATTTAATATAGTCATAAATATAATATCATTCTTTACTTCAAGTAGGTTAAAATTTATCTTCAATTACTGAATACTGTTTCATGTCAAATATTAATATTTTGTCTCCAATTTTAAATATTATTTCTTTTTGTATTTTGTTATTATAAATTTGAGAATATTGTAGTTGATATTCTTCTATATTTTGTTTTGCTTCTAACACTTGTTGAGATAACTAATCTACTGTGTGATATATTCATTATAGTAATTTTTCTTCTTCTGTGGAATCTTCTTTCAGATAGGCAGAAATTTTTAATTCAATTGGTAATTTGATATTTCATTCATAGATTAGGAAAAATGATTCATGCTTTGTTATTGAATTCTGATTTGTTCTATATATGAAAAGAGTAGCAGGAATGAAAGTATCTCATTCTTATTCATGTATTATTGTTAATTTCTGTAATATCATATACAGTATTCTATTAAAGTATTCTATAATTTTATTAGTTTGTGAATAATAAGGTGAAGAAAATTTATGTTTGATTTCAAATTTTATTGATAATTCTCTAACTATTTCATTGATGAATTCCAATCCATTATCTGATTGAATTTCTTTAGAATATCCATATCTACAGATTATTTCTTTAAAGATAAATTTTGCAATTGTAATAGCTTTCTTGTCAGAAATAACTTTAGCTTCAGACTATTTTGTAAGATAGTTAATTACCGTAATAATATATTGACTTTCAGTTATTATGATTTTACTAGGTCCAATTAAATTAATAATGATTCTGTCAAAAGATTATCTAATTTTGATAGAATATAAAGATTGTTTGGTAGTTCTTCTATTAGTTTACTAGCAGATTTCACAAGTCTTCATATAATTCTTTATATCAGTTCCCATATCATTTCACTAATATTTATTTGCAATTATTGATAGATTCCTTCATATTTAAAATATTCAAATAAAGAGCTTGAATATAAATTAATAAGAATGGCTTCCATTTTATTTTCTTTAATAACTCAAAGAGATGTAGTTGATTCTTTTTTTCTATTAATTTTATATAATATATTATTGATTTATAAAAAGTATTTTACTTGATTATGAATTTTGCATTGTTATTCAAGAGTTGATTCTATAGGATAAGTTTTATTATTTAAATATCATTGTAAATTATAATAAGTTATTAAATTCATATTATTATTATAAAAAGAAAAATTGTTTAATGATCTTCTAAATATATCTGGGATAATATATTAGCATTTTGATTTTTTCTTTCAGATTGATAAGTAATAATAAAGATATATTTCATAAGAGATATGATCCAGTAGTTTACTCTAGTAGAATGACTTAATTTATTTTTGAATAATCATCTCAAGATATTATGATCAATAATAATTTCAAAAACTATTTCTAGTAAGTAATAGTGAAATTGTCTAACAGCCCATACTACTGCTAGTGCTTCTTTTTCAGTTACTTCATATTTTTATTTATTTGGCTTTAAGATAACACTTGCATAAGTGACTACTTATTCTTTTTCATCTTTATCTTTCTGGAATAGGACAGCTCCAAGTTTTGAATCTGAGATATCAGTATAAAGATAGAATTTCTTTGTAAAGTTAGGATAAATCAAAATAGATACAGTTATAAGATATTATTTAATTTAGTGAAAAGCTTATTCTTAATCCACAGTCCAAATAAATAATTTCTTATTATGAAGTAATTTGAATAGAGATGTAGTAATTTGAAAAAATTCTTTAACAAATTTTCTATAATATCTAGCTAATCCAAGAAATGATCAAAGTTTTTTAATTATTCTGGATTAAGGAAAGTCTTGTATTTTTTAAATTGTTAATAGATCAGGAGAAATTCCTTTTTCTATTATTACATATCCAAGAAATGGTAATTCTCTTCTGTAAAAGTTACACTTTTCAGGATTGAGTTTTAAATTAGCATTTCTGATTCTGTAAAATACTTTGTTGAAATAATCCAAATATTTTTCAAAATCTTTTGAAAATATATTCAAGTTGTTAATGTACATATTGGCAAACTTCTAATTATATTCTTCTAGTATTGTATCTATAACATATTGAAAAGTGATTGGGATATTGCATAATCCAAAAGACATGATATTAAATTCAAAAAGTTCTTTTCTAGAGATGAAAGTGGTTTTGAGTTTATCTTCTTCTTTTATTTCAATTTATCAGTATCCAGAGATTAAATTCATAAATGAAAACTAGTAAGTATTTTCAAGAGAGTCTATCATTTCATTAATTCTTGATAATGGATATGCATTTTTTCAGATAATAGTATTTATCTTTTAGTAATTAATACAAAATCTTTTCTTTCTATTCTTTTTAGAAACTATAATAATAGGTGAAGTTCAAGAACTAGTTAATGATTGAATAATGGCTTTTAACATTCTTTGAATTTCTTCTAATATGAATAATTGATCTGAAAGAGTAGTTCTATAAAATTGTTATTTGATAGGTGATTCATTTTCAGTATGTATCTCATGTTGAATTATATTACTTCAGCTAAGTTCATGTAATTCAGTTACAAATATATTAGCATTATTTTCTAGTAATTGAGTTAGAAGTCATTCTTGTTCAGCAATTAATTTTCATTATTTAATAACTTTTTTTTCTTGTTCTTGTTTCAGAAAATAGATATAAGCTTTTTAAGGTTAGTAGATTCAAATTTAGCTATTTCTCACTAGATTGTTCTAGTTCTTCTCTAGTAGAAACTGATTTAAGTTAATCAATAGGTGTAAGTTGAATAAATATGAGTTAAGTAATTTTCTGATCTAATTCAATAATATAATCTTCTTCTGAGTTATTCTGAATAATAATATTAATATTTCCAATATATCCAGAGTTAATAGTTCCATCTTTAATATTGATTTCTTGTTTTGTGAGAGATGAGTGAGACATTACTTGACATACAACTCTGATAAAAATTTTTATGGTAATATATATATCTACTAATACAACTTGATGTGAGAGAATTTTAATTACTTCTTTTCCAGTATAATAAATATCATATCCAACATTAGTTGAATATGCTTTTTCTGGTAATTTTTCTTTATCTTGATCATTATAAACTTTAATTGCATAATAGCTATTATTTTACTTTATAGAGATATTCTTTAAATAATTATTAAATTATTGTGAAAGTTTATTAAGAGCTTGATAAATAATATTAAATCTTTCATATATTTCATTCAATTTGAGTTGAGAAGGTTGAGTTAAAATAGAAGTAAAACTAATTTCTTCAATTAATTCATTTATTACTATTTCTTTTGGGATTAGATCCAAAGTCATAGGATATTTTCCTCTATCAAATTTAACTGGAAGTTCAGATTATACACAATCATCACATTTATTATTATCACAAGGAATTAAACATTCTTGATAAAGTTTCATATTAATATAATCCAAACAAGCAAGCTGTTATCTTCAATTAGGACTGAGTTATTGATAGATGTATTGAAATATTTCAGTAGCAGAGGCTTTTACAGAATGCTAATAAATAATTTCATGAACAAAATCATCTTCATACATAAAGTGAGATAAGATTATTTTGCCAATTTTATCATATTCTTCATAAACTTTTAATAGTATTTCTTAATCTCTAAGCTTATTAATTGTTTTAGTATTCTTTCTTCATTCTCCATAATTAAACCAATAAACACATTGATATTTATAAGTACAAAAGTATTATTTTTGATAGCTTCTAGTAATAAATATTTCTCTAGATTCATTATGTTCACCACATTGAAAACAGACAGGAAGATTTAATTATTTTTCTCTAATATAATTATCACAGGTAGTTACTTTTTCTCTATTCATTTTAAAATATGTTCTAGTATAATATTTATCTACATATTTTTCACATTCATGACATCTTTCAATTTGAGAATTGGAATGAATTTATTATATTATAGCTTGATATATATCAAAACTTTTCTTAACTCTTTTATTAATGAAGAGTTCTTATTTAACTTCATCAGTCCAATAATCTTCATTAGTTTTGAATTCAGCATGGAAAGGTTTATGAATTTTGATTACTATCCAGTCAGTAAGATTATTATAGCATTGGTGATATTGATAATCAGACATAAAAAGATTTCTATAGTACTAGTATTGACTATTTGGTCCTTGCCAGTTAAATAACTATCAGTTGTTTCAATTACAGAGTTGAGTAAACTTCTTGTCAAGTTATTTGAAATCTTTCCAGGTATATTTTTTTCATTTAATTTTGATTCCTTTCTGATAGGCTTATACTTCATAAATTCATTTAATACTTTGAATAATTGAAAATGGTATTTCTCTAAAGTCAATATCTCTTAATCTTTGGTTTGAAGTTTTAATAAAGGTTCAAGCTTCTTTGGTAATGATTTTAATACTATCATCATCTTGAAATTCTTGTTATCTAAAAGTTATAGTATTCTAATTATTATGCTGTTACATGAGGAAAGTCTTCTTTTTCAAGTATTATTTCTCAAATTCATTTTCAAAATCTTTATCTGATTCATCTTCTTTAAAACTTGTATCTTTAAAGATTGATTCTCCTTTATCATCATAAATAAATTTAATTAATACTTTTCCTTTCTATTCATTGTATTCAAAAGTTAAAAATCTTTTCTAATATTAATATTTGCTTTGATTTTATTTAAAAAGTCCATTTTAATAATTACTGAGTATGTTTTTGCTTCAGTAATGTCTACTTCAGTAGGAATTATGATTTTATCAATATTTAAGAGTAGATTGTTAATAGCTCCAAGAGATTATTTAGATATATCATTTATATCTGATATTGAAATATTTAAACTGCACTATATTTTTAATCCTATATCTTTTATAAAGTTATGTATAGTAATACATCCAGAGATATTGATATCAATGATTAAATTAATTATATTCTTTCTAACTTTCACTTTATATTAGACAGATGTGATTTTGAGTTTTTGTCTAAGCAATACTCTTCTTTTTCTTTTTGGTTTTAATATTATAGCTTGATATATTTCTTTTGATAGTTGAGTTTTTTGTAAAGATGAGATCTGAATAAGTTGAGCAACAGTTATATTTGCTTTTTGTTGAGCTAAATATTCTAGAATATCATAGAGTTCAGCCATGATAGCAAGTATGGGTAAAGTAATTTTACTTTTCTTTTTATGAATAATTTTTTTAATGAGTTTTTCTTTCATAATTTTAGATAGTTCAGCATTATTCATATCCTGATCAAGAATAACTTCAGAAGTATCTTCTTGTTCTTCCTCTTTATTGTTAATTAGTTCCTTATTTTTATTAATTACTTCTTTATGAGGTTAATCTATGGATCTGGTTTTATAATGAGTAGTTCTGGAATTTCTGGATTTTCTTTTAGCAGCTAAGTATTCATATATACCAAGTAATAAATTTATATTGTCAGGTTTGACAGTTAATATTTAAATATTATCAGTGAGAGCTTGTATTTAAGTCAATAATATATTCTAATTATTATTTGTATTTTGATTATTATCAGTATTTATCTGATTTGATAATACATTATTTTATTACTGATTATTTCTATTAGTTCTCTGATGATTATTTCCAAAGTTATTCTGATTATTCCAGTATGATTGTAGCTGAGGACAATTAAAATGGATATGACCTGGCTCATCATAATTATAATAGGTTGAGACTGGTTTAGGATTTTGATTATTAGATCTATAATCTGAATTATTTCTGTTATAATTAGATCCTTTATTAGATTTAATACTTTCTATTTGTTGATTGAGACCTTGGAATGCTACCAATATAACATTCAGTATTGAGTTATCCTGGGTCTGAAATTGATGATATCCTCGAGTTAGTATATCTGAATCAGCTTTCTCTACATTCTTTATAACTTGTACTATATTTAAGAAAGTTCTATCAGCTAAGATCTGAACCTATTTTCTGATCTCCAATTTCAATCCTCTTCTGTAGATTTGGATTTTATATTCTTCTGGATATACATTTTCAGGATCTACTTTATGAAGTAGATTAATAAATTTATTTGTATATTCTTTTACAGTACCAGTCTGTTGCAAGATTTCAATTTCATCTTGCTATTGGTCAATTCTTTCTCAAGTATGGAATTGAGTTGCAAATTGATGACTGAAACTGTGTGATAGATCTTGATCATCATTCCAAGTGGTTAATTGAATAGCATCATCACTTCCTCTTTTATCATACCATAAGGCAGCAAAATCTTCTAGATATCCTCTAACTAGTTATACTTTTCTAATATTGGTGATTCTATTAGCTTGGGTAGCAATGTTAAAATTTTTTAGTCATTCAGTTGGATCTTGATCATTTCCTCAGTATTTCCTAATTGGGATTATAATCTTTTTCATAGACCAGTTATTCTGATTAGCTATGCAATCAATTAAAGCTCCAAGAGCTGTGATAAGATTATCCAAATTTGATTGTGCTATTTGATTATCTTCTTCTTTAGATAATTGATTGTTATCTTCAGATTCTGTTTGATTATCTTCTTCTGAAGAACTACTAGTTTCCTCTGGTTCTGGGGTTAATATAAGTTGTTCTGGAGGTATTAGTGAATCTTCTGAATTCTTTATCTCTGAATAATATCTGTCAATATTACTATTGACAGATGAGATTCTTGGTTGAAAAGTAAAGTTTTGATAAATAAATCGCTAATAGAATTGTTCAATTAAGTCAAGTTATTTTTCTTGGGTATTAATACTATCAAAGATAAAGATGTTTTCTAATTGTACTATTCTTTGTTTTAATCAGCTAATATATATTTCAGTGAGGTCAAGTTGAATTAATTTTTGAAATAATAGATATGTGATTTGATTGATTGATATTGCTCCAATATGTTATGAAACCTAAGGAAAGGAATGAAATTTTTGTTAAAGTCAAGGATTTAGTCAAGCAGAATGATGCAGAAGATCACTTAGTAAATGGGCCCTGGTGGCTGGATCCATTGTATACACCGACCCTCAGACAAGTAGATGAGCATAACAACCTTAAAGACACATACCTTTGTAACTCAGTATGGTGGAAGGTTGTCAACCCCGTTGTTATTTGTTAATCAAGAATCTAAGACCGTCCACAAACGACGCTAAACTTTGCAAACCGGTCACTGCAACCGTATAGTCAGCTAACCTGCAATAAAATAATTAACAAACCACGCCTACCAATATACTTTTTTTTTATTTCTTTTTATTTTATTTCTTTTTTTTATTTATTATTATTATTACGTTATTATTTTTTTTTTCTTTCTTTAAGGAAATGGATTCAACCAAATACGGATATATGAAAACCTTCTTAGAGACAGCCCGACATCCGTCGCAGTTTAATTCTCGTCAAAAGAAATCGTTGGAGTCGCAGAGTAAATTTTTTGTCGTTTACAACCAACTACTCTATAAAAGAGATCGTCGTAAAAGCAAAAAGCCTCAGTTGTTAAGAGTGATAAAACAGGAAGAATTAACCCCATTGTTATATCTTATGCACGATCATCCCTTGGGTGCCCACTTAGGGGTAGAAAAGATGTTTGAAAAGATCCGCGATAGGTATTACTGGCCCCAAATGTATGAGTACATTCGTGAATATGTTAAAACTTGCGATCAATGTCAGAAGCGAGGAAAATATAGGATTCATGGCCCATTACAACCTATACCTGTGGAAGCACCCTTTCACAAAATCGGCATCGATTTTGTAGGACCTTTGGAACAAACCTCCAAGGCAAATCGTTATATTATTGTTGCCGTTGATTATATGACAAAATGGCCTGAAGCTCAAGCTGTACCTACCGCCGATGCTCAACAAACAGCCCACTTTATTTTCCAAGAAATTATTTGTCGGCATGGTTGTCCTACTCATATAATATCGGATAGAGGACGTCATTTTAATAATGAAGTACTAAAGTTCTTAACAAAGAATTTTGAAATTAAACATTTGTTAACTACACCGTATCATCCACAAACAAATGGACTAGTGGAACGATATAATCGTACCTTATGTGAATCTTTGGCGAAGTTAATAGAACAAGATCGGGAATGGGATACGTTAATACCCTCAGTATTATTCGCATATCGAACGTCCAAACAATCGACGACTAAATTCACCCCATTTTATCTTACTTATGGGCGTGAGGCTAAATTCCCAGATTTTCCACTATCGGCCCCGCTAGAAGAAAAGGAAATAGACCGAGTAAATGTATTAGTGAATGATCTACCGGTTAATCGAGCAATAGCCAAAGAAAATATTAATGAATCTCAACAACGGCAAAAATTTAGATGGGACAAAAAGTTAAAGAAGGTTGTGCGTACCTTTAATATGGGCGATAAAGTTCTCTTATTTGACGCAGCTCAACTAGGAAGACATACTGGGAAATTATCTCCAAAATGGCTAGGGCCATATATTGTTCATGCTCGTGTCGCGCAAGACGTATATAAACTGCGTACATTAGAAAATCAGATTTTGGAAGCACCGCGAAATGCTTTTATATTGAAAAGATACTATGAGAGGATTTAAATGACATGAACAACGTTCGTGGAATATTTCAAGTGGGTATTTGTTATTATATTTACTTATTCGCGGGAGCTCATAATTAAGCAGGGGAGAAATTGTTACATGGGATTTTTGTCACTTGACCCTGGTAAATATCCTACCCGCAAATCACCTGATTTACACCTCAACGTGAAGATGTTCAAGGATCGAACGATAATCCAAACGATCCCATGTGGGTAAGCTCATGCATGTCGTGTTATTTTGCTTCATCGCATGTCTTCATAAACTTTCACGCTGTAATCATTAGAGTAGTAAGAGTCGTAGCTAATATTAGATGTCAAAAATGTTTAACGGGTTGTATATCATAGCCGACAAAACATGTATAAAAGACATAACCTTTCACCTTGGTAAGAAGGGGAAGAAGGTGTTCGATTCGTTCCATTCCTATATAATAATTCACTTCTTATTGTATTATTTACCTATCTATTATAATAAACTAACGTGTCTTTATACACGTTAAATTAATTTATATCGTTAATTAGTATAACGATCTTGATCACGTGGTTATCGTGAAGGAACTTCACGATCGATATTTATTGAATAAAGTTGACATTACTTTACCTACTTTCAAGGACATTGATATTGATGTCCGTGAGCTTACATAATTAGAGCATATACTTCTGAATACTTACCTATTATATCAGCCAATTGCTACAACTATCTGTATCCTCATATACATTTAGTTGTTTGCCTCTTTCGTAACAGCCTAACTAAACCTCTTTGCTAAGTTAAACAATAGACGCCTTTATTATAGCCAAAATCACAAGGTCATAGTCTTCATACTATAACCGCAGCGTTCCTTGAACTACCATAAAGAGGTGTAGTTCGAGTGTAACACCGGTATAGGTAGGATGCCCGTTTAGTAAACAAATTTCAAAAACCTATTTAAATTTACCAACCATAAATGATGAAATATCCTAACTATCATATTACTAAACTTAATATTTCATTTACATATAAACTATTTACTGCTCCTAAAAATTTATAAATGATGTCTAAAAATTATTCTAAAAGGTAATTTATAGACATTAGCAATAAACAACAATGCGTGAATATGGTGCCACTGTAACATATCCTTCCAGTTCTTTTTTAAACTTATCAAAGCATTCGATTACACCAATGTAATTCAAAGTTCTTTTACGTATGCAGAATTCTATTATCGCCTTAGTTGGTTTCTCGTCATCACGCCCAAAAATTAGCAACTTTTTTAAAGGTGCATAGCAATTATCGAGCAAAATATCAATATAAAAATCCAAACAAGAATTCATTATGTTGAGATATTGCAATGTTAAAGGCAATATTTTTGCAAAAGTTAGAACTTGTTCTTCTGGTGTGATGTCATCATTAAAGCATAAATGCCGTAAAGTGAGAAATTGAAGTTTTAATAATTTGCCAACAAGATCTAGGAGTTGTGAGGAAAGCTCGATATTCAAAATTTCGAGATGTGTAATGTTTGGGCAGAAGGACTTAAGTGTTTTTAATAATAACGATTGATTGAAAATCATTTCTTTTCTTGATTCTAGCTTTAGTCGTTGTAGTAATGTACCGGACTTCTCTAAAATTAATATTATTTTCGAAGCATCAAGCGGACGATCAACTATCTCCAAAGTGCTGAGTCTATAATCCGATAGTGTCAACAGTCTTTCATATTCGCAACGTTCGATACGAAGAATTGCTAAATTTTCACAATTTCTTAACATTTCGAACTCTTCATTACAAAAACACCTGTTTATTGAAAGTTCTCGTAATGATTGTTTTTGACTCTCTAAAGCCGAAATGATGCCATGAAATTCATCAGGAAAATCATCGCCAACCAAGCAAAATTTCATAAGTTGCTTTTGAGAGTTAATAATGTCTACAAGTGCACGATAAATTGGTGGATCATAATAAGTATGATATTCGTCGAATTCCAAAACACTAAGTTTTGTAGAGTTTTTTGCCAAGATTTTTAATAATGTAATCGTATCAATAGTGCTATAGCTGCAGGAATTTGTTATTATACCCAAAGATAATTCTTGAAGTTGAGAGAAAAATTGCACATTTTGTCCCAATAAGTAGAAGATCTCTGGCTTAATTTTTGTATGATCAGAAAAATTTAAGCTTAATGTGTGTAAAGAGGCGCCATTCTCAATAAATAATTTAAATAATAAATTAGATATGTGATATATCAAAGGGTCACCAGGTGATTTCGATTCAACAAGTTGGAATTCGATCCATTCTTGAACCATCATTTCCAGATAAAATAAATTGAGAACCTTAAGAAATCTTGCATAATTAAATAGTGTTTCTGAAAATTCTGGAATGATCTCATATTCATTTAAAATTAATTTTTCGACTTCATCGAGAGATGTAAAATATCTAGAAATAAATAACGGCCTTTGATGATCAAATGAATATGGATCTTGCCAAAGAATAGGAATTGACATTTTGCACCAATGTCGGCTTACAAGTGCGCATGAATATAAGGAACTACTTTCATTCTCTAAATTCTTTAGAATAATTTTCATTAATTCGGGCATACTGCCCATGAATATTTTTGATGCCATGACGTGAATGAAAATGCGATTTTAAAAAATTAGGTAAACAACGCTTATAAATAGAGAATTTTATGCGAGTGATACAAACCCAAAAAAGGAAAATAGCCATTCAAAAAGGGCATAACGATAATCTTGTTTATTTCTGATCAACCCTATCACGTGTTATTTAAATTTGCCTTGTAAAAAAACCAATTAAAATGATGGGATGAAGCCTTATACAATCACAATTTTATTTCATTTTCCTCGAACATGTGGATCCAAGTCGTGTAGTAAAGGATAAGAAGTTTAGTATTTTTTTTATGAATATATTCACTAAAAAATTTATTATAAAAACATAAATATTTTTTCTGCGTTAATAATTCTCAATTTACATCGATTATTGACTTGTCATTTATAAATTAAAAATAACGTACGGTACTTTGTAATCGTTAAGTCATTTATTCTTTTATAATAAATTTTTTAGAAATATACATATAGTGTACTGTACTGAAGATAATTTAGTACTTTATTTATACAATTTTGGAATGATACGATACAGTACAAAGATACAGATAAACTCGTACTGGATTGTATAGAATGTGAAGTAAAAATCAATACAGTACGAACTATGTATGTACCGTAAATACCAAATCGCTAATCACAAATCGGGGCACGGTTACGGATAATTCGACATTCTGATCTCATTTTATTTTGACACATTTATGCAATGTAAACAGTCGATTTTCTTATCTCGAACTTTTTTATAAAGAGATCACTCGATAATAAACTTTAATTGTAGAGTCAGTATAGGAACATAGGAAATTACTTCTACACTGAATGTTAAAATTTTTACTATAAGAACTGTCAGTTTATTATAGAAGTTACTTGTATACAAATTTTTTCTTTTTATTCATTTGCTATTTATACAGTATTTCAACAAAAAAATAAAGGTGATCTTCTATACAGAAATACAAGAAAACACGATTACAACTCACTCACTATAATGAAGCCTCCAGGTTAGGAAAACTCCACATTATAACTTATATCAAGAAAATATTAAATATATTTTACTAGATACGATTGAAATTTGATAATTCCGCAATTCAAAACTCTTCATTATATCAAAAGTTTACTGTAAAAAGTAAACTGTATTTTTACAGACTGGTTTATTTCATTATCTAGTTGTAAGTATATTTTAGAACTCTATAATATTTTATAGCCTCGTTCGAATTATTTATCTGTGCTAATTTGGTTCATTAATACAGATTTGTTTATAAATCCAATTATAGTCAAAGCTTATGATAACGAACTTCTTTATAACAAACTCTAGATATAATGAACATGAAATTTTAAAATTTATATTAGTTGAATTTGGAAAGTGTAGATTTTTTTTTTGTATAGCCGACGATTTGTTATTATTTATACAATGTAATTCAAATTTTACAATTCATTTTAGTGAGGGGTTTCAGAATTAAAAAAAAAATAGCGTATTTCGAAAATAAGTAGGAGCTTAAAAAATCTTATTTGTATATCAAAATTTTGAAATCGGAAAATAAAATGGGAGTGTTTAAAGATTCCCATTTAATGAAATAAATAAACTTTTCGACGACAAAAAATAACTAGCTCTCAGGCCCGGGCGTTGCCCCGGGTGCGCAGTCTCAATTTTTTTAAATGTTAAATTCAACTGAATCTAACTTGAGTTCACTTGAACCCAAATTAGGTTCACTTGAACCCCGTTTTGGGTTTGCTTGGACCTGGGTTTGGGTTCAAGTAGACCCAAATTGGGTTCACTTGGACCTGTGTTAGGTTCAAGTGAACCTGATTTGAACCTGGGTTGGGTTCAAGTAAACCCGTTTTAGGTTCACTTGGACCTGGGTTGGGTTCAAGTAAACCCGATTTTGACCCGGTAACCCAAATTGGGTTCAAACGAACCCGGATTGGGTTCACTTGAACCCGACTTGGATTCAAATGAATCCAGATTGGGTTCACTTGGATTCAAATGAACCCGAATTGGGTTCACTTGAACCCGACTTGGGTTCAAATGAACCCGGATTGGGTTCATTTGAACCCAACTTGGGTTTAAATGAACCCGGATTGGGTTCACTTGAACCGACTTGGGTTCAAATGAACCCGGATTGGGTTCATTTGAATCCAACTTGGGTTCAAATGAACCCGGATTAGGGATGGGAATGGCTACGGCTACAGCTGGCTATAGCCGGTTATAGCCATAGCCGATATTAACCAATTAAATAATTAATCAGCTATAGCCGGCTTTGAGCAGCAAATCCAGCGTTACCAACAATCGAGGGCGCAGTCTTATGACTGGAAAAAAATTTAAGTTCGTTTACTTTAGGTTTAGGGCGATACCTGGGATTTTTAGTAAGGTATTATATATATGCAAAATTTAGCAAGAAATTTTTTTTGTTAGAGCATAAAAGGCGGTTTCTTATGCAAATTTTCGAGAAATAGGTGAATTTTTCAAAATGAACGTTTGTTTTGAATTTTTCTGATCGTGTTACATTACGCAAAATTGTGACTTATTATTGGCTGATCGTGTCGGAAGATCATGTGACTGCGCCCTCGATTGTTGGTAACGCTGGGACTTTTGGCTATGAGCGGCTAGCCGGTAATAGCCAGCCGTAGCCAGCCGTTCCCATCCCTATCTGAGATAGAACTTTGATAACAAAGATCGTCAAGTTTAATATGGATACACATAAAAGCTTACTATAAAATTTATTCAAATGCATAATAATATACGTATGCAAATTGAATTGTCTAATCTAATTACGGGAAGTTTCAAGATCAGTGGACCCAGTGATAGATTCGTGGTCATCACATCACATGATTAGTAAACAAATAATAACTACCCCAGGATCGCCAGAAAAATTACTATGTAATTTTTACTGTCACGTGATGATCAACAAAATCAAGCCAATAATGAACCACGATTTAGTGTAACGTTACGCGATCAGAAAATTTCAAAACAAACGTTCGATTAGAAAAAATCGCTTATAACACAAAAATTCATATATGAAACCACCATCTGCGCATTAATAAAAAATTTTCCTTGACCGATTTTACTATTAGAACACCTTATTCTAACCCTAAAATAGGCTCTAACCCTAACGTAAACAAAATTAAAGAAATTTGTCGAATATCACGTGATAGTAAAAATTTTTCTGGCGATGCTGGGGAAGATACAAATAATGTAGGCGAATGCTACGGGCACAGCAACACGTGACTTATCGTCTTATCGGCACAGCAGTGATCGACATAAACACCCCAAAATTGGACCAATCAAATTGTAGGATGTATTACATATATTTCTTAGGACGACATATAAGAAAGCGATCATGTTTTTAGTATTAACTGAGAATACGCTCATTGCGTAAAAATATATGAATGTGAAAATTTCAGGCGGGATGAGTTAAGAGCCAAATAAAAATAAAAATAAAAGACTTTACAGAAACGTAAATGCGTTGTGTGCTTCAGTTTTGACTATTACTTTGATACATAGAATTCTAAATGCACAATTACTGTATGCGATAAAAATTTGTCGAATAACATTTAATCTATTAAAAGGAATTCACTGATAACATTTCATATTTTGAAGCACTAAGTTGTAATTCTTTAATACAATCGATATCCATATTCTGCTTGTACATCTTTATGTTGTTTTCCAAGAGCCACACGTCAGATTCCAAGACCTTGAGCATTATTTCGGTTGCAACATAAGCACTTTCCATTATCCTTATCTCTTTTAGAACTAAAGCATCAAAACTTAACATATAATTCATTTTGCTCGGGTTTTGAATTAGTCCACATATTTACTATAAAATAGGTTGTTACCTTTTAATTGCAACTGATTTTTAAACTTATAAAATAGAATTCACATTATTAATTAAATGAATAAATCATATAAGTTTACTTCTTTAACATGTCTAATAAATTTTGTGAAATAGTCATAATTCTAAAGTTTACTATATATAATGTTGTACATGACAGTTTATATCCACCCATTTACTTTGAACTAATCACATACCATATATCAAGTTACT
>CAJVPS010001261.1:0-16504 GCA_910591765.1 Ambispora leptoticha | reverse complement strand
ACTAGAGAACTTTAGCTATTTTTTGAGCTAAAAATAAAAAATATTTGTTAGTAAAATTAAAAACTTTTATATATAAGTAAAAATATATATTTTACTAATCATAATTAGTAAAAAATTTAAATATTACATTATTTTTGATTATCACTATATATTTTTTATATCTTAAAATATATTTATATAAAAATATTTTCAAAATTACTTATTAAAAATATTTTTAAATAATTTTTTTTTCAAAGTTATTTCATATAAATATCTATTTTATCATATTTAAAGCAAAATTTCACAAAATTTTATTAAGTTAACATATTTTACACCATTAGAAAATCTTATTTGTAATATTCTAAAGAATATATTTACAAATTTTTATAAGTTTTGAATATTTCATTATTAAAATATAGATAAAAATATTATACATCACTATTTTTACTAAAAATTATATATAATATCTTTTATAATTAAGTAATTATTATATTTAATAATATAGATTTATATCTAATTTTAAATAATTTAAATAATATTCTTATTTTTTAATATATTTTCATAATATATTTTAATTATTCAAATAAGTAAATACTTAATATAAATAAAAAAATTAAAATTTTAATTATATTTTTTTTGATAACTCTTATTATATATTTAAAAAGTTATAATTTTAAAAATTATTATAAAGTTTTAATAATAAGTAATTCTTTAAAATAAATAATCTTTCTTTTTAAATCCAAAAGTCTTAGAAAAATTAAATAAATAATTTCTTTTTTTTTAATATTATTCTTATTATAATACTATTTTTATTATATTATTAAGATTAATAAATCATCTTTATTTTGATTTATTAATTATATCTTATTAATATATCTTTATATATTTGAAATTTATTGATATATTCTATATTAGATCATCTTTCTAATAATATATCAATCTAAAACTTTGTATTATTATATTTAATTATATATACTAACTTTACTAATTCTATATATTACTAATTTTACTAATTATAAGATTTAATTTTATATTTAATATTATGTAAATAGAAGATATAATTTAATTTCATGTTATAATATATTAATATTAATATAATAATATTATATATTTTAAAAATTGAATTAATAAGAATTAGATATTTAGAAAGAATCTGAAAATAAGTAATCTCTTCTAAATTAATCTTCAAAAATAATAATATAAATATTTGCTTATTATTAAGACTTTATAATAGTTATATATAGAATTTTTAAGATTTAACTAGATTATTATTATTAATATATTACTTTTCTTAAATAATTAGACTAATATTAAAAGATATTTATAAAAGATTAATAAGATAAGTTCAAAATTATATAATAAGAAAAGATGATTTCATTTAATTTAATTAGTAAAAGAGATATCATATTTATTCTTTATTAGAATTATAAAGTATTCATTATTTATTAATCCTAAATATTGATAATAAAAGTTTTAGATTTGTTATCTATCAAATCTAAAGTATTCATAATCTTTTAGATTCTTATCCTTATAATCTATTTTATTCTGTTCTTGATTTAATTATTAAAGAGATATTAAATTTATAAAATACTTAATCTTTATTTGTAAATAAATAAATACAACTCATTCAAGTTCTATTTTATATTAATTTTAATATGAAATAATTTCAAATCACAAATAGATAAGCTATAAATAGATTTATTATTATTATTATTATTATTATTTTGTCAGAATAAACAATATTAATTAACTTTTATAAAAGCTTGAATTAAGAAATATACTTGATATGAAAAGTCTTTAATTACTGAATGAGACAAGTAAATTCCAATCACAAAAAGCTCATATGAATTATAAATATCAGACTCAGATGTTGACATATTCATTGGATAAGCGCCTCTATGAGAGCATAGTATATGAGAATGAATTTACAGATTTGAATTATGAGAAGATTAAAAAGACTAGTATCAGCAAAGAATTTAAACTTGTGAAAATTTTAGTCATTGTAATTTTTGAATGCATTTATGAACAGACTAAGTCACTTGAGAGTCATGGAACAGCAGAAGATTCAGATGGTGATATGGCATGCACAGAAGAAATCCAAGACCTTTCTCTGGTATTGTAGCTTTTGCTAGTTTTACTTATAGAATATACTAATGTAGTAGCTGTTGTCGACGTTCGACGATGACGTATTTCTCAGCAGACTTTACTGCGCTAATAGCACCGGTGACAAAAGTATAACCAAATCGGGTGTGTGAAAGGCGCCGCTTACAAATTACCCCAATATAGAGCGAAAACGACACCACTCTAGTGAAATGGTAGTTAGTTATTAAGGAGTGCGAAATTCCCTTCTAAACGATATCTTCAGTTCGTCTCAAACTTGTCATTTCTATAATTGTCCTTTAGAATAGTTCTCTATATTTTAATAAACAAAGTTTATACAATTTAATTATTCGTGAGTGTGTAAAATTTTATTGAGCCAAGGTTATAGCAGTAAACCGCTATCTGGGATCTTGGTTACAAATTCGATTCTTGCTATCGAATTTGGAATGTACTTCGGCCTTAGGATTATTATTTTATTTTTTAGCGCGTATAGTGTAGAAAATTTTAGATTTTAGCAATTAATCCCGGCTAATCATAATCGACGTATCATTCGAGGTTAAATAGTAATCTACCAAAGCGTATACAGCACGATAGGAGTCGTGAAGTATTATTTACAGGTCATTAATTGTCAAGCGGAGTTAGCACTAGTAGAAGTAGCCGAAGACTCCGTTGGAAGACGCTAAATCTCAAGGGTGTTACACGAACGCTCTCTGTCCTTTAAAGCATTTAATTCATATAATAATAACGATCAAATGTTCACTTTGACTGGTTTTGTTGCAGTTTACTCCAATTTGTTTATATTGTTTATAGATACAGCTGTGATAATCAAAATGTTATTAGTTAACTTTAGCCGCATCAACCTCTTATTTATGTCACATAACTGAATGTTCACTTTGTCTGGTTTTGTTGCAGCATGCCCCATTTATGAATTCAGACAAGTTTAATATTAATGGTTTTTCAATAAATTATGCTAGCTTTAAATACTTATGATTTTTCACGACTTAATGTTTTAATTTTTACATTTCCATTGCATAAAATGCATCCACGTGATTTTCACATTACTACATGTATTTAGTAGTTGTAGCTAAAGTATCCTGTTTCTTGTTCTCTTCTTTGAACTTAAACTTTGATTGGGGGTAATGCAGGAAGTTTTCTAGTTCTAGTTGATAGAAGCGAGAAACCGATTTGTAATGATTTTATGCAAGTAAAGAAAGAACGTGCATGATGTGCATGACTTTGATTGACAATCAGTTGATTCATTTAATTATTTATGATAGTGACGAATGGCGATGTAATAATAATAATAATAATAATAATAATGATGATGATGATGATGATAATAATACCCCACAAAAACAAAAGATGCTGTGGCACAATTAACAGGCAACCCGTGCATTTATGTGGATAATGCTTTAATATTCATTATTATTTTGCTCATGATTCTAAGCGATACACCCGCATTTCAAATTTTCTTATTATTCAATCATAAAAAAAAATGCTTCTTTTAAGGTTAGCATAAATCGCGCGATTATATAAAAAAATCTTGTTCGGGGGTAAATTTTGACACAATCAAAGAGTTATTATTGTTTTTACATGATATGCAAAAAAGAATAATAACGAATGTCGGTCGGTGATTTGCGTGCACTTGGTCTTGTTTTTTTGTAACACCATAGAAAATGTGTTTATCTCGTCGTCATGGATTGCATAAATGTTTGATTCGCCCGAAGATATATTAAAAAAGTATAAGTGAATGAACGTAATAATATATTTATATTATTGACATCCAAGATATACGTGTTTATCGACGCACGGCCGTAACTATTATAACATATAATTATTAATTCACGAAATACACACAGAGTGTACATGTATTCTTACTCTCGCCAAGTATTGAAACGAAGGGAACATGCATGTAAAAATCGAAACCTCTTTTTTGTTATCTAAAATTAATAGTGAATGATCAAAATAATTATTATTGGGCTGCAAAAAACATGCGCGATGTTATTTAATCACACACACACGTTTTGTTGGGATCCGTTCCTACCAGGGGAGCCACAGAGCGCATTAAATTATAAGGAGCAAAAAAAAACTTAGACATGAAGAATGTCATTTGAATTATGATGATTTGTTTTTCAAAAACAATACCACAAGTTTCAGAATAATAATTTACATTATTATACGTTTTTAGGGTTTAATCCAGGATTGTTATTTGATTATTATTTACCCGTGTAAAAACGACGCCCGAACATGTTTAACATAACACGATCTTTTTTCCATCCCTAATGTATTATATAATGAAAATCAAGTTTATGTTCTTGATTGAAAAAAGAGAAGAAAAACAAATGAACAATACACAGTGAAAGCTCGTTTTGCTCACACGCGTGACCCATTCTCCCCTTTCCAAATGATTCTCTCTTTGATTTTTTCAGATTAAACAAAAGAAATTGCTCACTTTTGTCCAAAAAAGTGAAAAATGTTCCTTTATTTTCCAGATATCAAAAAGTAGCTTCTACGGATGACATAAAACTGCTATATTAGGAAATTGTTTTATATAAATATCACTTGCTTTTGAATAAAGAACTTGATAGCATTTCATAATCAAAGCAATAACACGCGCTTAAGTTATCGCGAAAGTAAAATTTTTTACGGAGTATAAATCTTTTGTTGATGTGTATCAAGTACAGTGACACGCATATGTTATGCCTTTTTTTTTGTCTGGGGTAATTTGATAATAGAGAAAAATAGACACATTTTAATTTCCATTTGAACAAAGTGAATTGAATCGAAGTGAATTAAATTAACGAGCAGTTGATAGCGACTCTTTGTTTCAAAGTAAAAACAAAACGTTCAGATATTCCCATTCAAAAATTGTGAAACAACAATGATATATGAGAGAAATGAAAATGAAAATATCAAAGAATTTGTCAAATACTGGCGTAGCCCATTGTTCTCACTTTGTTATCTGATTTTTCTTTTGTTTGTTTGGTGTCGCAAATTCACACACACTTGAATGAATGCATTGTGTAATCGTTTTAATAAATAAATGTGCTATACTTAATAGAGCCATTAAAAGCTTCATTATAAGATATCATTATAAGATATATTGGTCCCTTATTGGTTTTATATTAATTGTTTATTTAATTTTTTTTCCCGCCAATTTCACAAGAGACGCCCAGTAATGGTATTAAGCTCTAACAACTTACCGTTACTCGAACAAATATTCGCGAATCTTCATCAAATTGATTCGAATAAATATTTTGGTTTGAATTTAAGTCTCAATTCGTATTTAATCGATACTTTAATTATGCACATAAACTAATAATTACTCTACATGATAATTAAAGTAAAATTTTCATGAGTTTGAAAGGCATCGATATTATTATTTGCACAGTTTGTATATTTGAACTAATATAAGTTTAAGGCATTAGTGTGCTCCGTAAAAGAAATTTTTAGTCCGAAATTACAAGGTTCTGCTAAACAGAAACTTTGGATTTTTACCGGAATTGCGATTCATAGTCTGGATATATGACGGATTTTCGTAATTTTGTCTATATTAAAAATGCGATTTACTGAATAAAAGAAGTTTTTTACAGGGCGAAAGAATTGTGATTCTTTATATTTAAACATGCAAAAAATGAGAAAGAAGGAAAAGCACGCGATTACTTTACTTTTCGATTGGTATCTGAAAAATTTAATTTTTCTTTAAATCAACAGTTATGAGCAACTGTAATTCCATCTGAACAACCAACATTTGGTGGACAATTCGGGATTTTTTAACAAAGCCTGTTAATCTGGAATCTTTTCCAAAGATCCGGAATTTAAGTCGGAAAAAAACGACAAGTTTTTTTCAGGGTGCGTGTTATACGTAACATTAAAAGGTGCTTTTAATTGAATTAATATTACCAAATGCGCTTCAATTAAGGATCTCGCTTTATCATAAGGAAAAACAAAAATATCAACAAGATCTTTTTAATTTCAAAGACTATGCATTGAGAAGAGATTGGATCCGGATCAGATAGATTTTTTAAAATTGGTTTGAATACGCACATTTGATTCGAGTATCGACTATTATAAATAAATAAGACCCCTTCAATTCTGTACGCATTTTTACCCTTGCCTAATTGTTAATGCTACTGCTTTATTTCTTGTTTCGTGCTTTCCGATGTACGCGACAAGCACAGTAATACCTTAAGTATCAACAAGTATATATTTTTATTTTAATTACAAGTAAACATGATAAGTTTTAATAATTATTATGCGAACACAGAAAGAGAAATCTATTTATGGGAAACAGAATTTTTGTAATGCATCTATGTTTAATTAATGAAAGATACATGGTTATCCAATGAAAGGAGAAGACATGTTAGCTGACATTACATTATCATTGTTATTTATTGTTGGCGAAAAGAAACACAAAAGTCCCATAACATTCACAAACTTGATAGTGGTTACGTGTACAAGCAGGATATATTTGTATCGCACCGTGTCTAGATTCTTTCTTGGCTTACTCTATGACGCCGTATGATAGAAGCAACAATTAACTATTTTCTATCACGAATAGTACACACATGTATCTGTACAAATAAGTATCCATTCCGGTTTAGATTATGGCATTTCTCCTAACAAAATGCGCTCGTTTAGTTTTTACTACTCTTTCGACGTTGATTATTTATTTACTCGAATTGTCTAGGTGTTATCGGGTTTCTTGACGTTTTCCTTTTTTTTTTTGTTGTTACGTGAAAGTGCTTTTCTTTTATTTTTAGGCATTCGAGAATTCTTTAATTAAATTCCAAAGAACATCGTTATGGATTTTTAATAAATAAATAAACAATAATCATCATAATCATAATCATAATCATAATCCATAATCATAATAGTCATACTAAGTATCATTCATCAAATAAGAAAGAGCACAATGACCCAATATTCACAACGTTCATCATTGTAATTTTATTTTCTATTTATTTGGTCATGTCTTTATCCAATAAAAAAAGTTCTTATTAATATGTCGTACGAAAGCGAGAATTTAATTAAACTTATTATTATTATTTATTCAGAGGGAATAATAGAAATCAAAAAAAAAAAACGGTGGGAAAGAGACAACCTTCTATGATACAGCTTTGTTGTCAGCATATATGATGGATAATACGCGCGTACGTAACATAACATCACATACCAATGATGATATGTATGGTAAACAATCAACGCGTCAAAGAAAGAAGCAAATCTTTTCTTTCAAGAATACCGAGAAGCGATGATAAGGTTTTATGTTTTCTTAGTATTAACTGTGCTTTCAAAGATGCAGACGATCAATCAACAAACGATCAAGAGATTTCTAGATTTCAGTCCAGCAAAAGGAATCGGGAACAGTGATTACGGTCAAGGCTCAAATAAAAACTAGATTTTACTTGCACACAATAATATTATTAATATTATCAAGTCTCACCGATTGTTCGTGAGTTGAAGGCTTCCCTCAGCTTGAAGATCAAAATATTTGTACCTTGAATTTCATATTGCTTTCAATTCACAGTAATCAATTCAAGTTATCGATAATGAATAAAAATAAACTGCTGATGATATGTCAAAAGAAAGAGAGTAACCAATAAAACAGAGAGCATCGCATGCTCAAGCCTTCATAATAATGTACAAAGAAAAGTAGATGCCAGAGATCTAAAAAAAGTCTCATCAACCTGTTGGTGACGATGAATTATGATAACATTCACGCCGAAACATTACACACGAAGGAAATTAACTCGTGTATATGTTTATTTTGTCAATCAATGCCAAACAATTTTTATGGAACGTGAAAATTCATATGCGCATTTCTTTTGTAATAATTCCCATTCCCATGAAAACAAATTAGACTGTTGTCTTGTGTGAAAGAAAAACATCGCGTTAGTATGGGAAGAAGAAAAGTATGCGCGGATCGTCCGTCTGATAAGATTTTTTACCATGTCTTTTGAAAAATCATGATCAACATTCGATTTTTTTACTTAATCTGTTCCGTTCGAATATTCGCTAAATCTGATCATTCCGTCCTTCGTAAGATCCTCTTCCCAAGCCCCTGTTAAACTAATATTGCGCACAAGAATATCAGCCAAACCGCACGCTTTTTTCAACCCGCATCACGAAAATGAGGTGACCAATTGTTGTGTGACCTTGATCAACAAGATCACACAGCACTTATTGCAATTATACTTGTGCTTTGATGAAATTGGCATGCTTATCCTTTGTACAAATGCTTTTTCTTGTATTAATTAAATGTCCATCGTTGTCGAATTACATTTCGGATTGCTTATCAAACATTCCCTTATTCTTGGTTCTCGTTCTCAATGATGTTTGTCGTGAAGCGAATTCGCTTAGTCTTGACAAAAGGGGCATGCATTCCTAAATGGGGATTATGAAGGTGAGGTAAGTGAATAAGAAAAGAGGAAATGAATCATGTTTAAGTCCATTCTAAGCATTAAATAAATCACCAAGGATATTACGATAACCATATATGACGCGTATAAAAATCTCTATCGAATAATGTTTATTGTATCATGCATGCGTTATGAATTTATAATAATCGATGCTTTCGTATACAACACGATCACAAATACAAGCCACTGATTTTTTGCCAAGGAGTAAAAAAAAGAAAAAATTAAAGTACTGTGTTTCTTTGTAACTGGTGTAAGAGCCAAATTGATCACTTGTGTGTATATGTGTGTGTGTGTGTGTGTGTATGTATGTATGTATCGTTATCATAGTAAGCATAAAATCGCAAAATCATTTTTCATCTAAATTTCGAAGGAAAACCAATAAATTAATTAATTACACGTAGATCGCGTACTTTATGATCATAATTTCCGTATTTATTACGCGTGTGAAAATGTGTTTGTTGGATAATATTTTAACAATCACAATATTTTGTGTGTGAGTGTGTTTGAAAACTCGAAAAATTTACGGAGAAAAATGTAACATAAATAATAACAACAGATAATTAGATGTCTGTTCCAATGTTTAATTTTGTCTCACGCTTAGTTTCTTTTTATCTTTAATTAGAACAATAAAAAAAAAGGCATGTATTTCTTCTTTCATAATATGTTGACCCAATATTTTGAATATCAAATCAATCCAGTAAGTATTTCCGTAACGAATCAATATGGTAAGTTTATATAGTACCATAACAAATATGCTTATTTGATGCGACGGGAAAATTAAAAACGTACGATTATTTTTCGACAAAAAAGGAAAACAATCCAAATATTATTGGCAGATGTATCCGCGCTAAATGCAAATGACAATGATCATTGCAAAAAAAATTTTAATTTTTAAGCTTTACTTGCGTGAAACCATAATAGTAAACACACGTTTGCGTTTGCGATGTAATAAAAAATCTGCATCTTTGTTTAAATGTGATTATGTATTCATATAATTAAAAAATATTTCCGGTCGTGGGTGTTTCTTGTTTTGCCACTTAAAGAAGAGAAACTACGGGAACGAAAGACCATGATAGAACTCTTAGTACACATAAAGTATTATTCGTTCTTTCACCGTTGCAACTAGAAATCATCGTTCAAACATAATAAACAATAATAAAATGACGAGCATGCACTGTATATGTATATGTCATGAGACATGGGTCAACGATTATCATCATCCGTAAGAATAAAGGTTAATCAACTGAATACAAAGTTACGATAAGCACCAATAAGAAAAACTAATTTTAATGATCTTTCCTTATCCACCACAGGTTTATGACAATATGATGAACAATAGTAACAACAACGTTAAAAAGAGAATGGATAATAAAGACGAAGCAAATCTATTAAGAAAGAAATCCCGAATCCGCCGAAATCTAACTTCTAGTTTTCTAATTCTTTACACAGCCAATCTCTCTTCTTTCTCACCATCACTAAACTTAACGAAAATAATCATTAATTTTGTCGTCGTATGATCCCGTGTCGTATCAAAAAGCACCCAATCAAAAACTTTAAAGAAGTACATAACTTAAATTTCTTGGTAATCCTTTTGATACTATTTACAGTTAATGTTACCATACACTTCGAATCAAAAATTAAGTAACACTTTCCCCTTATTATTATGATCACCATTAATAAATAATAGCATCTTTCATAAAATTAAGCTAAATCCTAGAGTAACAATATAAAGTAGTCAAGATGATGACCACCACATGTTTGTATAACATCGAAAAAGAACGGTTTTTTTTAAATGATGGGAATTTACTGGTGCTGGTGACTAAGCCAATGTTTGGGAACAACGCATAAATTAACGTTTTGAAACATTCGGTGTAAAATATATATACGTGTACATGTATTTACACGTTAATGAGACAAGCTTTACATAGGCGCTCCTGTCTTTAACTTGTCTATTCGTCTGTCTTTCAAAGCAATTAATTTGTGAACTCAACGCTACATGTATTCCATTAATGACTATCAAACGATTAATCAATATAATCAATACATGCAACGTCACAATCAAATAACAAGTTTCTATCCATATAAAGATTATTTTACAAATCCGAACAAAAAAGAAGGAGCACAAAGCAAACTCCGATTTAACAAGCTGCAACCCTTTTACTCCATACAGTTGATTTGGAGTGATTCGGCGAAGCTCAATAAAAAAACAGTTTTCCAAGCTAAATCCTTAACAAAATGCCATTAAAAGTTTTTTTTCGGCTGACGTGGTACTCAATAAAACAATTCGTTCAAATCCTATTTCGAGTCCGTGATTGAAGTACTCATAAACATTCATTCAGGAATCACACATGTATGGTTCATTTTCAATCCAACAAACTATATACGTTTTTTTTTATTATGCCAAAACAAGTAATCGAGGTACAATCATAATGAGCTAGAGAATTTTTGCTTTATTTGCTTGCTTATTCGCTCGCTTTCTTTTCTTCATTTAACAGCCATTTAATGATAATCATTTCGCCATTGGCCAATTCTCATCCGCGCTTCGCTTGTTATAGAATATCTTTTGCCTTCTAGACTACAGAACATCAATGAAAAGTTAGTCTCCTGTGACCCATTATATTACCACCATCATTCATCCCTTGCTTTTCTTACTAATGCAGAATATCGTCAACGAATCGGTTTATCCTCGATTGCATGATTTCACACCTACGTGACGCTTTTTATCATCAACATCAACATCATCATCATCAACATCAACATCGTCAATCATCGTCAATCATCATCGTCAATCATCATCAGCAACAGCAAGTCGTAATCATAATCATTATCATCATCACAGAAGTAAAGAGGCGGGTTATTTTTTTGCGTTATTATTGATGTCGAATTTAGGAAAGTTTGAAATCTAGAGTAATATCAAATATTGTGTTCAGTGCGTGGAGAATGAACATTTGTTATTTCATTCGATGATTGATAAACGGCGGGTTTTTCTTTCCTGTTTGTATATATACATGTATGTACGTGTGTGTGCGTACATGCATACAAGCTAAAGAGAATATACTTTAAAAAGTAAAGCAAGACAAAGCATATGAAATTGAACTATAGAATGAACGAATGAATATAATAATAATAATAATAATAATAATAATAATAATAATAGTAGTAGTAGTAGTTGTAGTAGTGGTAGTAGTAGTAGAAGCACAATAAATAATCACAAAGCATTATAACATGTAATAATAATAGGTTATAAGTACACGATTTATTGTTCTTATTCTTTGTCGATGTGCTGCTGTTGTGTAAATCGTTAAATGGATGGATAGAAAGAGATTATCATTTATTAATTCATAGGCATTAGCCCTACAGTATACTTTGTTTTTTGTGCATGTATGTAAAGCACGAATCTTTAAAGAAAGAGGGAATGTTAATGTCATTGGCATTTAGCGATGAAGAAATGCTTGTTGTTGCTCTTTGATCCTGTTTCTTGGATGGGTGAACAAAATGACAGTTACCCTTTTTTATTAATTGACAAGTGTCAATGGTTGTATATGCGTCGTAATTAATTTCGTCAATGGTTTTTTTCCTTTGCATTAAACAAGATAAAAGAAGAAACTTGATGTAATGATGTTGTAAAGCCACAACAAATAAAACATTTCGTAAATAACCGATATGAAGTGTTAAATATAGACGATAGTAAATTTGTGTTGTCCAATAGTCCTGTTTGTCGCGGACAAAACCCACTACTATAATAATAAATCATCTTTACACACAGAAAATGACCACATTAATAATTATTCTTATTATTATCATTATTATTATTATTATTATTATTATTATTATTATTATTATTATTATTATTATTATTATAGGGCTGGTTAGCAATACATGACACACTTATACATACAGACAAACAGACAGACAAAATTAACTTTACTGTTATTAAAAAAAATATTGCTACACCATCGACATTACTATCATTGCTCTCTTGATTATCCTATTCGTGAATTTTTGGTATTGCAGTGGATTGCAGAGCAGTATTTAGAATGGGTGTTATAAATAAGAACACCAAGAAACAAGATTATATCTTACAGAAGATTCTCTTAACTTGAATATACATACCTAAATCCCTAAGTTAATTCTAGTTTGTGTATTGTTGTTATGTATATGCGCACAAATATCATATTTTTAGCTCCGTTCCGTTCCGTCCGTCCGTCTAATTGAATTTAAAACTAATATTTTTTATATTTGTTCTTTTCTACGGAAATTCACACCTAGATAGGTTATAGGTGAATGAATAAAAAACTAAAATCAAATTCATTTATTTTTAATTTAATTTTAATATTAATATGATCAAATTTTTTATGTTTGTTCTCAATTTACACAAGTTGTTCTTATTGGTCTCAACACTCTTTGTATCATACCTAACACATGAGTCGATCTCGGATCTGATCTCTACTTATTATAGTCGCTGTGATTCGTAACCGTAAAGAAAACAATATTAATTAGAAAAATCGCAAGAGTTTGATTAAACTTTTAAATTCAAAAAACAAATAAAAATGTTTTTTCATGGTTACTAGCTATTAGTTTTATTTTTATGCCAATTTGAAAATAATATTAATGCCGTTTGATAACATGTAGAGATTTAAAATTGGCAGCGTTATGAGTTAAAACTAAAAACCATAGACTATACATATCATTATATAATATTAATACATATATTTATATATTATATAATAAAAACTATTATCGTTATCCTTTTTTTTCAACAATGACAAAAAAAGGGAAATATTCATTATCCATACATTTTCCCTTTTAATTACTATTGTTTCAATGTGTGTTATACCAATAATCTCATAAAGAAGTCCATATAAAAAAAGTATTTAAAATCACATATATAAAATTAAGGTATAAAAGTAAAGAAACAGAACACCAACCTTTTTTCATTTCGTTGTTTACATAATCATTTACAATCTTATAGTATGTTGTTGTATATATGATAGTATGTTATAAAGAATCGAATCAAGATTGAAATTAATCACAAAGCAATATTATTTATTAGACATTCATGTATATATATATATATTTATATATATATACATATGTGATATGATATGATACCAATTATTTATGTGCTTTACTATATAACGATAACGAGGCGTATGAGAAAATCAAACGATTTACTTTGCATTTTCATTTTAATTTTCATCCCGGTAATTATCATCATCATCATTATTATTATTATTATTAACGAAACAAGAAAAACATCTCTATCTTTAGCATAATCGCGTACACGAATATATTGAAAGATAAATCAATCAATCAATCAATCAATCAATTAATTAATTAATTAATTCCTTGAAATAACAACGGAAAAACTCGCACGCTATAAGAAAGCAAGGATTTCTTTTTTTTTTCGCGTCATGTCATTGGCATATCCCGCGTGCAAGTCATTTATTGAGCCATCAAAAAAATACTGCGTGAATTCTGAATAAAGAAAGGTCCGCGTTTATCTCTGTGTTCTCTATAGCTTTTCAGATCAGAAAATGTCTTAGCCAGACCTCCCCATCTAATATTTTCCCCCGCATTTTTTTCAAACTAAACGACAACAATAATAAATAACATAAACCTCTTTCATTTTTACAATGAAAGATAAGATAGACATTAATAACAATCACAACAATATATAAATAAAAACAATAAAGTAATAAACTCAATCAAATTCCGTGTAATTTCACATGCAAATAAATAAAAAATGGGAACTTAACCGAAAATATTCCGTGAGCATCTTTTAGCTCATACATAACACCATGATGATAAATATCAAATACGCTGTAATGTGATTAGCTTGCATTGAAATGCAAAAAAGAGAAATTGCAAAAGAGACGAACGCCCCCCACCAGTTTCTCATCTAAATAATAGAATAATAATAAGGTCGGTCGGCGATTAAAAAAAGCCTACATAAACTTTTTTTTGTTTGATACTTTTTTGTCTCTTAAATATGCTCTTATTTTTTTTTGTATCACATGTGATGCGGCTCATTGGGAATTTTTTAAAGAATGTCATTTTACGGGGCTTCTCGTATTATCTTATAATGATAGGGAATAATCCCATACATGAAAGATAATGCGGACGATCAATTCGACAATTCACATGATTTTACTTACCGTTACGATTTATAAATAAAAAAATCGGCAAGAATTCCCTTTCTACGATATGTGTGTTAATGACATATCGATAGTATCAGGTAAAATAACAATATAATAATAAACATGTCAATGTCAATGCGACCACGGATCATTCGAGGTACATGAATGAATGTTTCTTTTTGGTTCGTGGGAATTCTCATTGGGAAAGAATGAGAAAAATCTCTATTATTGATTATTTATTGTCAAGATGGAGATAAAGCGGATATCGATATGTATGTGAAAGTGAGTGCGTGCTTGTGTGTAAAAAGATGGGTAAATCTTAGAATTAGAATCCTCAAAAGGTAAATTTCCCTCTGAAACAATACCATTCTTTCGCAAGTCGTTTCTTCTTTGGAATGATGATGACGATGTTGAATGATGATAAGGGATGCATCGGCTTTGATAATTGATAGAATACGCGCGTCTATAACGCGCGAATTATCAGTTTCATTTCATTCATTTTTCTCAAATTGAGCAGATTGCATAGCATACATATTATCATGTGTTTCAAGAAAAAGGCTTTTCTTCATACGTGTTTTACTATTTACATTTATTTTGGTTATCAGTTATGGGTAGAGTAGGAAAACTTTGACGCGGGTAATGATCCATGTAAAGTCCAGCATCTTTAGCTGCAATTAGAAGTCATATCCAAATAATCAGTAAATAATAAGAGAACAAAAACTCGATTCTGCAAATCATTTTTGGTACATCCTTAAAAATACGCGTCTCTTTCTATTATTTTAACCAGCAGTAATGTTTACAGCATCAGTAGCATCAATGACACCTTGACATACATGAATAAAATTATGTGTTTTTTGCGTCATGTATATGATATGAGATGATTCTTGTAAAAAAAAATTGCTATTGTTCTTTTCTAGAATTCAATCTAGCCATTTGCTCTCGTCTTCTCTCACGTAAGAACGAGTTGCAAATGCGAAGATGGGTGCGTTATATTAAAAACCTTTTATTATTTATGCACGGATCGTGGTTGACGTCTAAAAATCTTAATTTGGGTAAAATGGTGTTTGAGCCCCGTGAATTCCTTTTTTTTTTTTTTTTACGATGCAAATGTTGTGGTCATCCTCCTTTTTCCACATATAATATGATTGAGGTGATTGTTCTTTCGATTTGTTCCTCCTGTCTACATTTTTTTGTTCCCCATCATGTTTTTTTGCCTAAACGATTTTTTCCCTATTAAAATAACGATTCATATCATATACCCCGCAAAAAACCACGCCGAGCATCGTCACACAAAAGAAAAACAAAATAAATGCATATAAGCATGTATTTGCATCATTCAATATGGGTAGTAGGGTGACAAGCAAAGAATACGAAAATGTGTGTACTTTTTCTTTCTTGCCTTTGTGTGTGTCCCGATATGTATAGACATAGAGTAATTGTATAATTATATGTGTGTGTGTGCGTACATATGTGTATGTATACATCATATGCGAGAGAAAAATCACAGTTATAGCAGAATTTATTATTGTTACCTCTTTTCAACATCGCATTTACAATGATTCAAACCTTATATCTTGAAAGGAAAGCCGGTGTGATAAGGCACACAATAATAAAACGGGTTAAATAAGTATTATGTATGGAGAGGCTAAAATACATGATAAAAAGGAGTTTGTAGCGCGGGAAAAAGCACACAATAGTCAAGAATAGTAGTATATGCCATAAACATTAAAGTGAACGTACGATAAAAATCTATTAATTGTTGAACGAATGATTAAAGTTTTTGGTTTTTTTTGCATAATCTCAATTTAATCCATACAGCCTGATGATAATAAATCACCCTTTTACTTTTTTTACTAACTTTTT
>CAJVPS010001260.1:0-16516 GCA_910591765.1 Ambispora leptoticha | reverse complement strand
TTTAGAAACAACCCTCTTTATTAAACTCCAAACTTGGAAAAAAGCACAGAAAACGTACTTGCAATACATGTTTCTGAAAATAACATAAAATGAATAAAATTTCAGATATGCATATGCAGCAGCGTTGGATTTGGTACAGTAAGGATTCCCATTACGCATTCTTATTGGTTGCTGGGAAAATTCTCGTATCTTATTTGTATGACCAATGGAAACCTGGGTGAAAATTAGTAAATGCGTCCCAAAATAGGAGGTTATCGTTATAAATAGGTCCGAGTTCCCAAAAACAAATGTTTATCGTAATATTACATGGTGAGAATTTTTTTGATTGAATGTTAATGGTGATACATTTATATGAAAAGCAGCAATTTATAAATAATTAATTATTATATTAAAAAATTAAAAATTGAGAAAATTGAAAATTGAAAATTGACTTGCATAAACTGGAAGTTAATAGTGAAAATAATAGAATGTGCGCTGCGCACAAAAAATATAAATGTGCAATAAGGCAATAAGCGAACATCAGTTTTCGGTGTTAATAATATTGTGTGCTATGTACATGTACTGCACATGTAATACATTTATTGTACATTCGAAACAAATAATTTAGAAAAAGTACAAAATTCAATAATTGATAAACAATAAAGACGCAGCATGCGAACATCAAATTTGAAATAGGTTCGCAAAGTGCACCTAATTTTAAACTTGTGCTTTACGCTGTAAGTTAATAATTATTTATTGATTTATAGAGTTTTTAAAACATGCATTTAATAGTATAAATGATTTAATTTAATAAAATTATATTAATTTAATTATTATATTTTATAATAAGATTTAATTATGATAAAGCAATTATCATAATTTTTTTGAGCTTGAACTGACTCATTATTATCATAAATCTTCAAAATATCAAGTCAAAAATACAAAAATATTAGAAATTAAAAATATCTAAGTTAAAAATTCAAATCAAAATCAAAAAGAAGTAACCATTTTTTGCAAAAAATTTCAGTTTGAAAAAAGAGTAACTTGTTTTATTAAGTTTAAATAAATATTTGTATTTTGTTTGAAAGATAACTTTTTTTAAGTAAAATATTTTTAATTATATATAAATATAATTAATTATGGTTGTTTGCATATGATATAGACGACGCCAATTCAACAAGCGCCAGTTTAAAAGAAAAACTACAAATTCATCATTGTAGTAAATGCACTCGTTGTCAAGAAACGATCGTTGTAATAAATATTTTAATTATCATTATCTAACAAAAACAAGGATATCGACAGTCTAATAAATGAACGCATGAATCAGAAGGCATTTCAATGTGGCCCTTTTGAATAAAGTTATCAATGTTGAATTTCTTGCAAAACATCATTTTTTAATGTGGAATCATGAAGAAAATAAATTTGATAGATCCAATGACGATAGCGATGTTGTAACATGATTCGATGCAAATTATAAAAGATTTTAATATTAGTATGTACACGTTGATTAAATACAAAGCAAAAAGAGGCTATTAAATAGTTTTAAACAAATATTCTGTTTCATCATTAATGTCACATGAATAATTTATTGGTAATATTTTCAGAATATAGCGTCCATAAATCACGCTGTTCTATAAATTGACCCAAAGCCTCCTTTTGCAAGATATTCAACGTTAGTAAACCTCAGAAAATCGTCATCTGTGTTAAAAAGAATTGGGCATTAAATGAACTAGCGCTAGCTATAAAAGAATCTCAACCAAGTCACTACGTACAATCAAAATAATATTTTGACAAAAATTAACAAAACAAAAATGGCACCCGAATCACTTTTAAGTTTCCATTCAAATCGAATGTTGAAATTCATTGAAAACGCAAGTTATAATGATATTTCGATAATTGTTGGAGATTCTGCAAATTCCCAACTTACCTTCTCAGCTCATTCGGCAGTTTTGATGGCACAGTCAAAATATTTTGCAGTGGCGCTTTCGGATGCATGGGTAAAACGAGAACCGAATAAATTGATCGTTTTCAAGAAACAAAATATCATGCCACGTATTTTTGAAATCTTATTAAGGTAGCGGTAGCTTTATTTATGAAATAATGATGAAATAAATAATTTCAAAAACTAAAAATATAGTACATGCAGATATATATACAGCAGGAAAATTGAATTGAGTGCCAACTCTGTTGAATTTATTAGTTGCCGCCGACGAATTAATTCTTGATGATTTAGTTGAATACATTTAATGCTAACTTGTGGAATTTCATACCGAACCCATGAGCCAGAATTTCGCCTTACTCAATCGAATTGCATTTGAGCACACCGCTTTTACTAAACTTCAGAAATTTTGCACCGATCTTGCATGTAAAAACCCCGATGCTGTGTTTCAATCGAATGACTTCACCCAGCTTCAAGAAACTTTACTAGTTTCCTTGCTAAAACGAGATGATTTAAATCTTGACGAATTTTTTATTTGAAAAAAAGTGCTTGAATGGGGAATAGCTCAGGTTTCTACTGAAGACGACGACGCAATTAATTTGAGAATTCCACCAGAGCAATGATTGCTAAAAGAATTTAATCAACTTCAATCAACTCTCGCAAATTGCCTACCTAATTCGATTCTTCCATATCAACTCTGTTGATTTCTACAAAATGATGCCATACTCGGAGCTGTTAACTAAAAAACTATATAAAGATTTATTACATCATTATTTGGTGCCTGGAAGTGAAGACCACCAGGTAAAATTGCAGCCTGTTCGAAATCTATTTACAATCCTCTCAGAAAATCAACTCGAAAGAATTAAAATGTGGATTAAAGAACAAAATGAGACACTTGAATTGAATTTATTGCTAAGAAAGGTCCGACAGTTGTTGTTGTTCGTATAAAAGATTCTGAAAAAATTATTGGTGGATATAATTCTTTTGAATGGAATTCATCCAACGGAAAATGTCTGAACTAACGATACGAACAAAAGTTTTCTTTTCAATTTGATAATTCAAATGATTTCAGCAGGGTCAAAAGCAACTATTCAGGAGATTCGGAAGATCAACATATTGGCTGCTTTTCTCATTGTGGTCCGTGTTTCGGAAGTGGAAGTGATTTAATACTATTTTCCTATTGATGTTCTGGTCGAAGTTATTGCAGGAAATATTCGTATGAACCTGGTATTTTGAGATCTGATATTGCACGTAATTATTTTTGATGTAATGGATTATGAGGTAATTCAAGTAGTAAAAAATAACTACATAACTGTTTTAGCTATATTTAGATTTAGCTTAATGTACGAGTCTTAGCAAGAAATTTTTCACTATACATTCAATAATACGTTGGTATTATATTAAGATTGTTTCTTTCAAAAATTTTCAATAACAAACGATACTTTATAAATTATGGCTTGCTATTAACGTAATTCTACATGGAATCAAATCATTTAATTTTTGATAAAGTTCGTAGTTTAGTCAAATCATCTGAAAGTTACGCTGCAGCTTTAAAAATATGTTTAAAAGTAAAAACTACGAGTAGAATTATTGAAGTCGTAAAATTACAGCATTTCTGTTGAAAATGTTCGCATTCCGAAACCATCCGAACCAATATCGAAGAACGGAAATACACCAACACGCTAACTACAAGTGATAACAAAAATCTCAAGGAAAATGTCTCCCATCTAAAATAACACAAAAACAATAATTTATCGATATTGCAGTTTATTAGTTAATTTTCTCCAGATAAAAGCCTTCTGATCCTCGCCAGAGAATTTTCGGAGCTGCAATTTTCCATGTAAACGTAGACTGAAATGAGCGTAATTCTGTGAAAACTATTTATAATTCCATAATGATAAGTTCTTGATTCACAATAATTTTAAATATTTTAAAACCGACGTTCTTGATTGATTAATTTTCATCCAGGAAAAAGATTAGGTTAAAGTTAAGGTTGTGATCATGATTATACATAAAATTGCCTCATCGTCATTTTTAACAAGTATTCCGAGTTAGGTTAAGCATCTGTTTTTTGTATTTTCGTTTTTTCACATTTGTGGTTTGCTAGATTGATAAACTCTTCTTTGTTGCTGTGAAAAACCCGCGTATTCTTTTAAAGCAGTACATGTAGTGCACGATCCCATTTGTAACTGGGTTTCGAGTCGACGTGAGCAAGGGAGTGGTAAAAAGACGAATCATTTATAAAGGCGATAAAAAGAAAAAGAAGTTTTTGAAGTTTTTTTCTCTTAGGATAAAGTTTATTATTTGTCTATGTAATACGAATTGAGTGGAATAATAAAACCCATATATTTTATTAAATAAAAATACTCGAATCGAATAATAAAACACTTAAATCCTAAATAATATTGGGAGTGATCCACGGAGAGATTACAATACTACCAACTAAATCGAATACGCTTTCTATCGGCGAAACTAGTGACACACGAAAAGAGAAATAGGTGGTTCGGCGAGAGTTCGAATCACGAGATCTAGGCCGCTAAAAGAAACGCGGATACTGTTAGTAAAACCCACCTGATCGAACAGTCTCCTCGTTTGTTTAGAAGATCTATCCGGCTAGGTAACACCGTATACTTTACGAACAGAATGTACGAACGCGTCAGGAATTTCATGGGGTGTATGTATAAAGGACACAAACCTTTTGTTTGGAACACGCTATGAATGCATACGTGTTGAATCGGAAAATTATGATATATGTCGGGAACCACCAGGAAACAAAAACCTTTAGAAATGCACAGGAAAAATTAAAAAGATGCCAATTCTGTAATCACCTACTGATTCCGGTGCTATTTCGACATTAAAAGCCGAGACGTAGTTTACCTGACATAATTTTGATTAATTTAGTATATGATGCATCCCCAATGATTTATGATTAAAAAAAAAGTGGCATCAGTTTTTCACACAGTCATTCAAAAGTGCGGCGGGAAATTACGCATAATACATAATAAACAAAGGCTTCCCATATCCTGATTAACAGCCTAACAAGGATTGCTCCAGAAGTGAACGTTGTTCTGCCAACCTTTTTACCGATGCTGTTCAGGTTACTAGACTCGTAGTCGTTCTCCAGACTTCGTGTGTGTAAATCATCATTTGTCATTTGTTTTAATGAATAATAACGATCTTTACCTCATGTATTAATACAGTGGATATAAAAATTATTTCAGTTCATAATCAGCGAGCACACCAGGTTACTTTGGAAATGGATAATAGGAAGAAGCAACACTAATAAAAAAGCATGTTTAAGATCAAAGGTTAAATAATTTTTGTTATTAAGAAGTTTTTTATTGAAAAAAGCTTATTAAAAAAGGTTTCGTTTTAAACTAAATAGCCTATATAAATAATTGCTAATAAAGCAGATCCCATTAAATGTTAATTAAATATAATTAATTAATAATACTATGAAATTTCTCACGCATTACAATATATACATGTAGCCATTTGTCTATATTATTTATTATACATGTAACTCATGTGTAACAGAAGAATCTCGATTAATAGAACTCAAATGCATATAAAAGCGTACTTTAAAAAGGAGTGAGAAACCGATGTATTTTTATATAATTGGACAAGTGTGTGTGTGTGTATGCGCATACACACGATAATTGCTAATGTCACTTTTGAGATCGTAATTTAAAACTACAGTTTTCTCCTTAATACTCATATTTCAATTGACTCTGGGTGAAACATGGTGATAATCAGTTGGGGGGGGGGGATGTGGCAACTGCGGTCACTACCATTGATTTGTAAAAAACGCGGAAATATAATAATTACCGGAAGTTTGATATGATGGCAGACCTTTATCGGCTATTAAAATTTGATGTGATTAATTGACAATTTTATTAATTTGGTTACATGAGAAAACAAATAACTTTCTGTGTTCTAACAAAAAAACGAAATTATACACATTTGTGCGCATAATTATTTCTTATGGGTAGTGTATTAGTTACGTATACAATGACGATTTAAAATTTTGACATATACAGTACAGTCAAACCTCGTTGTACCGATACTTTCGTTCCGCCAAAAATTTATCGGTATAGCGGGGTATCGGTAGATCGGGGTTTTTTTTCCTACCAATAATATGTGAGTGATACGCAAAATATCGACGTGTCAAGCTTTATTATTTACTTGTATAGATTAATCGTTGCGAATAAAATTATCAATAGATGTTTGCTTTTTCTTTGAGATAGAGTAAGTCAATAAATCACTTTTTAAACTCCGAATTTTAAAAAGTATACTTCTATCATAAGTAAACTCGGTGGGTGGGTTGGAAAGAAAGTCAGACAATACCTGTAAACTTTCTAAAGCAGACTTAACACTTACGGTAGGATGAATGATCGGTTTTTCAATTTCGTCTTCCTCTAAGGAAGAACGATTTATCATAGATACTATCTCATCGTCATTTATATTTCTCCCTTCTATTTCTTTGTCAACATTCATATTTTGCTCTGCTGATATTGAGTTTTCCCAGCCTAGACGATCAATAGAAGATTCATTTCTAACTCAATAATGTCATTGACATTCAATTCATCAACAGTTGATGTTTCAACATCAGGTGATAAGATGCCAGTTTTCCTCCAGCAATTCTTAATGGTAGTTTTCGTAATAGCACTCCACGTCTTGGCGCAATAAGTTATAACATCAAGAATATTAACAGAAATAATATTTGAGTTGAATTCACAAGAAAGATCATATGAATCAGCGATATGTTGCATGAGTAATTGATGATAGTGTGCCTATACAGAATAAAAGTTTTAGTTCAATTCAAGTGACAAATCAAATGGCTTTTGTACCTGCCTTAAAGGATTTAATGATGCCGACATCGCATGGTTGTAAATGAGATGTAGTGTTAGGGGGAGAGAGAGTAAATAGTAATATTAGTCAATTAACTAGGCTCCAGGATCGTATGTGTTGGTGCATTATCTATGAGTAGAAGAATATGACATTGTTAATGTTGCATTTGAAGATTTAGTTTTTTGAGATAGACTTCCCAAATGGAGACTTGCATCCACGCCATCTTGTTCCAATAATATTCAACAGGTAACTTGTTCTTATCAATTTTATTAAGGGATCGCAGAGTCTCATAATGATGTATGAGCAAAGGTTTAAGTTTCTCAGTATCCAACGCATTGTAACAAAGAAGAATCACTATACGATTTTTTGATTTTTGATACCGATAACAGGATTTAACGCCAATATCTTCAATGGTTCTAACTGCCAGTATAACACTGTAATACATGTCAGATAAAGGAATAAAAATATGAAAAATGAAAACTCAGATACAAACCAGTTTCATCGCAGTTGAAAATTTCATGCTTATCATGTTTACAAAGCACTTCATGGAGCTTAATATGCTCTTGATCTAGTCTCTCTAATGGAGCACTATTCCCCTCCCCCAATTTTACATAAGACTGAATATGATATCTAGACTTATAATGATCGAATCATCCATTGGAACCACCAAATTTCTCAACTTCTAAAAGGCTAGCAAAATGTTTTGCCTTTTGCTTAAGAAGATCGATAGTAATGGTGATATTGTCATGAACAGTGCACGTAAACCATATTGTCAACACCTCTTCAATCTCAGGATATAATGGTCTGCGTTCTCTTTTTCTTTTTGATAAAATTTCATCATCATTAATGACCAACCACCTGTCTCATTTATTCCATATATCTGAAACTGTACTTTGTCTAATTCCGTATTGATTTGCAACATCAGTTTGGTTTGGAGCAGGTTTTTGAGAAAGTAAAGTACATATTTCTTTCCTCTGTGCATTGGTTAATATAACTCGTTGTCCCTTACTATTTTCTTTTTTCTTGAGTTTTGCGTTAATATTAAGCTGTGACATTTTTGCGTTCAACATTCACACCAGAATCGATAAAATATAGAAAGATCAACCAATCATAATGCTTGACGCCAGAATCGATAAAATATAGAAAGATCAACCATTCATAATGCTTGACGCCATTCCCAATTTAGTAACTGTTACACAAATATCGGTAGAGCGGGGTGAGATTTAATAGTAAACGGCAATGATGTATCAGTATAAAGGTTATAGCGGAAAATTTTATATCTGAATTTTGGGAGCGACGTTTTCCATCGTTATATCGAGGTTATCGGTATAGCGGGTATCGGTACAACGAGGTTTGACTATATATAGAGATGAAAAGTATAACGATAAATCAAATCAAAATCTTACAATTTAATTTTTGATAGCTCATATCACATTTGCTCCGAGCCATATATCGGTATATATTTTTTATCTAGCCCACCCGTCACTTATTTAAAATACAAGGAGATTTATTATTATCGACTATTAAAAACAAAAGCGATTAAATATCGCACATAAAAACAATATAGCAGCAGCGACAATAATAATTTAATAAATAATAAAAGATTCCAAATATGTCTTTACATAAAGAATCCGTTTCCCACGACATGGATATCGTACTAGGAACTAGCAGTCAAGGGCTTTCAATTCAACCTGAAAGTACTGGTTCACTGTCATCTGATTATTTCATGAAGCGATATTTAATGGTGTTAGCCAAAGTTATGAACCATTTGTAAATGATAATGAAAGAACGAGTACTCCGGCAAAAGGTAATTAACTTCGGCAACGGTGAGATAGGTCCCATTGGACACATTCGTCAGCATATTGATGCAATCCCTTATCAAAACAACAACAACAATAACAATAATAATAATTATAGACCTCGTCATTATCACTCTCATTTAATCCAAGATATTAAGGAATGGGTAACGATAAAATTTATTAGTTTATGTCGCATAGGTGTCTCAAGGCAACGTTCAATCGCTACGCAGACAAAAGTGGATAGTAGCAGCTCAACACAAGCACCAGCCGATAACAACTCAACACAAGTGTCAACTAGTACTGCAACAAATATTACTACCACGAAGGAGGTTGAGATAGGAAATAGAGAAAAAGAAAGAAAAGGGTAAGGAAAAGAGATTGATCCATCATCATCAAAAGATTCTGAAGTAATGATTGATGGATCAAGTACAAATCCAAAGACAAAAAGATTACTACCTAAAGAAGTGGATAATAGTAACTCAACACAAGAAAAAGGTAAAGGAAAAGAGATTGATCCGTCACCACCAAACGATTCTGAAGTAATGATTGATGGATCAAGTAAGGCGATAGCAAATCCAAGGAGGAAAAGATTATATCTAAAAAAAGTAAAGAAGATAATCCAGAACCAAAATTGAAATTTAGAAAGTTGGAATATCCTCCTGGCTTTAAATATGAAAGGCAAGAATCTACTTATAGAGAAATATATAGAATTCTTACCCCTCCTAAAAATGATCCATTTGCTAAGGAACGGTATCCCATAAGAAGTAGATTATCACCACAAAAATCTCCTCAACCTTCGTCTTCAAAAGTTCCTGATATGGTTCTAAATGCTATGTCTATACTATCCAGTAAGAAAGATGAAGCCGCTCAAGTTCAACAAGTAAAGAGGTATCATGATAAAATTGAAACCTCTAAGATGAAGACAATTCAATTATTACCGAGGCTGAGAGACCTAGAAAATCTAAGAAATTAAATCACTTGACATCAGATAAGCGAGAGTAGAATGAAATGAGATCAAAGAATATTATTGGAATGATAATACGGATACAAAATTAGCCACCGTAGAAACAACAGCAACCGTTTCGGCACTTCTTACACCAATAAAAATACCGACCGACTACTAAAAGGAAGAGATCATCAATGTTTTTAGCGCAAACTTTTCTTTAGATGAAGAAGAGGATACAGAAAGGAACTCTTCTTCAGATGAAGAAGAGGAATCGGCATGGACAATCAAGAGGATTACTACGAATATTGGGAAGGATAATATTATTGCATCAAACTCTAAAATGGGAGAGCCCAACTTTACTTCTACTACAATTTCTTCTAATTCTCCTTCGTTAAAACCTCCTATCATGGAATACGATCTAGATGATATCGAAGCTTGGTTTGAAATGTTGTGAGAGTTAAACTTCGATAAATCAACGAGGACACAATGAGGGCACGACAATATTCTTCTTTGAGCTTTATTATAAAGGGTGAATTGTTTGATATTATCGTTGCGTGTTTATATTTGTAGTTTTTCTTTTGTCCCATTTTGTGGACGTGAATCTTTTCTTGCTATACATTTTAGCATTACATATTTGTTACACGTATTATATATTATATGTACACGCATGCTGTTCATTTTGTATCAGAATTAAAGGGAAACTTTCTTCCTGCGATTGTGTATCTTTATAATTTAAAAGAACCCTTATTTTTCGAAAATTTCGACGGCCAATATCAATTAATTTGATAGTGCGTACAGAGCACTTTTTAAGATATAAAGGTCTAGAGTTGAGAAGAGAAACTTTAGAGTTCTCGAAGCGAACACATTACATATCTTTAATAGATCTTTTTTGTAAATGTAATACATCGCCAAAAAATTGTTGATATACATGCATACCGCATTTTACATGTACATGTATTAATTAAACATTACCCATGGAATGTTCGGTACGCGTAATTCTATTTCGCTACCAAATGGATTATTTTTTTGCGTTGAGCATTTTTTAGTTAGTAAAGTTTGCGTAACAATGCCAATACTAGAGATGTGCCTATGCGCATAGTTACTAACCGATATCGTAAATGCCCATACATCATAAATTAACGTTAAGGCATTTGTACTCAAACACAATTTCTATTTTGCCCTTTCGTTTAAATACTCTATAATCTAATGGCCATCCACCAGGTTGCCTTATAAATTTGACCCAAAACCTACATTTGCAAGATATTCAATTTATAAAAATCTTTTAAAAGAAATCCATTCGAATATATTGTTATATTCTTTGTAACATTCTTTTATTTGATTGTCAATATCTTTATTTCCGCTAGATAATTATTCATCATTATAAATTCGTCTTTCATACTTAAAACAGTCATCGCAGTATTCCCTTTTCTTGACACAAAAAACCTTCAATACAATCATACAATTCCGTCACTATCGGGTATTCATTTATAGTTGTGTTTTTAGTTATTCCATAGCTAAATTGAAGAGAAGTCTGAACCTATTTTTGATAATTATATTAGAAACAAAAAGCAACTTCACTTCAGAGAAAGCTCATTTTTTACCTCGCGTATAAACGCTTGAGCAATTTGTGCAATGATTTCATCACAACTTTTCTTTTTCCACGTCGTTTCTATTTTCCCACTCGGATAAGGATGTACATGTAATCATCATGAGTTAATAATGGTCCATGCATATCATTTCAACTTTTCTTAGTTCGAAATGAACTAAAATTCTATAGTTCTATAGTAGACATTCCCACAATTATATGTTTTAAAATTATATCATAATCTGGGTCAGCAATCTAGATCATCACAAACCGGGTTACTCCATTGGAGCTAGGGATGCTAACGACTCGACTCAAATCGACCGACTCTAAAAAAAAGTCGACTTTTTTACGACTAAGTCGACCATATTAAGTTTTTATGCACGTTATGCATAATTATTAATATTCATTATATTGCTATTGTTTATGTGATTATTCATTAAATTATATATTGAAAAATAAAATATGCGTAATTTTATGATTTATTACGAATTCATGTAGATCAGCTCACGCATTCATGTAGATCGACTTTTAGTCGACTTGAGTCGACTATGACTCTTAGTCGGTAAAAGTCGAGTTGAGTTTAGTCGTTAGCATCCCTAATTGGAGCAACCCGAATTAGAGCTCAAGTTTGTATGGTAAACTCATTCCAGACTTGGGTTGGGTTCAACCTGGAGTGGCTCCGGAGTGTGCTACTCTATTAACAACCCTAATATCAAACACTGTATATTCCAAATGAACATTTGATATTAATTTTTTATCAATTCCTTTGATTCAGATTTTATTCTTTTTTTTGGTGATAAAAACAGATTTTTGTATTCACACGAAATTTTGGAAAATTTAGGATAAATTTAACTGAAAAGTAATTGCAATTTTAAACATATATAGTTATAACGAACAAATGGGATGAACAACTCATAACTGTTTTCATATCAAATGCGTAACGTAGCGATAAATTATTTTCATTGATCTCTCAAACACCGTTATAAATCCAATAAGCTTTTTTTAATGCATGGCGGTTTTTTACCACAAACTCTATACATGTATATTATATGAACCAACCATTTAAATAATCCTTCTTTTTAATGCTGCATTTTTAGCATACATCCTACCAGCAACATACATGAAATTACACACAAATATGTAACTAGTATAACGATAACGATTATTTCTCGTTTGTTTCTATCATTTCAACCAATTATTGCATTTTATTCATCATTATAATGAATGGTAGTATTTTCAAGAGTACATACATATTTGATAAAATAGTAGATGCTTTAAGGTTTCTTTTATAATAAATGAATTCATAGCGATGAATTGTCTAGCAGAGATAAAGAGATAAAAGAATAAAAAAATCAAATATGAATATAATAATTTGTAAGAATGGATTCCTTTTGAATATTTACCAACATTGAATATTATGCAAAAGGAGGTTTTAAACAACCTGGTTGGATGGTCCATTATTGAATAACAAGCATGTATTAGAACAACTAACATGAAGAAAATAAATTTTAAACAAAAAGGAGAAATTAAAGTTGTGTTGAAATCATTGCACAATTCAAAGTAAATTATTAAAGAGTTTATACACGAGGTAAAAAAATAAACTTTTCTAAAGTGAAAACTTATTTTTTGTTTTCTGAAATAATCAAACTTTCAAAAAATTAGATTCTTGAATTCAGTTATGGAATAACTAAAAACCTAACTACAGGTGAACACTCGATGGTGATGGAATCTCATGATTGTGGTAAATGTATTGAATATCAATATGATAGGTACTGCGGTGACTGTTTCAAATATCGCAAACGTATTTATAACGATGAATTGCCTAGCGGAGATAAAGATAACAACAATATAATAAAAGAATGCAACAAAATTAATTATATATATGAAAATATATTCGAACGGATCCCTTTTGAAAGATTTACCAACGTTGAATATCTTGCAAAAGGTGTTTTTGAATCAATTTATAAAGCAACCTGGTTGGATGTACCGTTATTGGATAAAAGTTACTATTCCATCTGGGATCATAAAAAAAATAAATTTAAACGAAGGGGTGAACATAAAGTTGTGTTGAAATCATTACAAAATTCAAAGCAAATTACTCAAAAGTTTATACAAGAGGTAAAAACAAAACATTTCTAAACTGAACGTTACCTTTTATTTCCTGATATAACAAATTTTTCAAAAATAGATTCAAACGGCGCTTAAATGTTATGATCACGGCACCAGGATAGCATATTATGGAATGACTAAAAACCAAGTTACAAACAAATACTCAATAGTAATGTCTTATGCATTCTATGGTGATGAACTTCATAAATATAAAGTAAACTCGATGATGGAATCAAATAGTCATCATCATTGTAATGATTGTCAAAAATATCCTTATTACTGCGACAGGCATTTAGTTCACAATACTCATGATTGTAGTAAATGTGCTAAATGTCAAAGAGATGAGTACTGCGATGACTGTTTAAAATATCACAAACGAATATTTAGCGGAGATAAAGATATCGACTATCTAATAAAAGAATGTAATAGATTTAATCAAGAAGATAAATTGTTTGAATGGATTCCTTTTGAAAGATTTACCAACGTTAAGTATCTTGCAAAAGGAGGGTTTAGTTCAATTTATAAAGCAAGCTGCCTGGATGGACCAGTGAGTTATCCTTATGAATGGAAACATGAAGAAAATAAATTTAAACGCGATGGAGAAATAAAAGTTGTATTGAAATCATTACGCAATTCAAAACAAATTGCGTCAGAGTTTATACACGAGGTAAAAATAAACATTTTCCAAAGACAAAGTTGCTTTTTGTTTTCTGACACAATCGAACTTTTTCAAAAATAGATTCAGATTGCTCTTAAATGCTATAATTTATTATGGAATAACTAAAAACCACGTTACTAATGAACATTCGGTAGTGATGACTTATGCAGAGAATGGTGATCTCCGTAAATATATTAATTCCAACCACAAAAAATTGACTTGGGATCAAAAATTAAAATATTTAACTGATATAATCTATGAACTGAAAAAAATCCACAAGGAAAAGTTCGTACATCGTGATTTTCATCCTGGAAATATATTAATGTCGAATTATCCTCAAATTGCTGATTTTGGACTTAGCATTCCAACAAACATAGAAAAATCTAAGCAAGAAATTTGTGGTGTACTTCCTTATATGAGTCCAGAGGTATTAAGTAGAAAGCCATACACTAATGTTGCAGATATTTATAGTTACGGAATGATTGTACACGAGATTGCAACTGGTAAAAGACCATTTGGTGAATGGAGTCATGATATACATCTGGTATTAGACATCTATAAAGGAGTACGACCTACAATACCAAATAATATCCCCGAATGGTGCAAATTTGTTATTGAAAAATGTTGGAATCCTATTCCAGAAAATAGACCAACTGCTGAGGAACTTTATTATTTTATCAGATCTATTAGATATCCAGAAAAAACTTCGTGGTGGGGATTGAATACTTTGCATTTTCAATACTACAATCCTTTAGAACATCCTAAAACAGATGAAGAAATCAAAGAGTGTATTAAAATAGAGAGGCAGAAATGGAAATTACAAAAAAGCATATCTATGAATATAAACAAAAATCAACAAATCCACCCAAATGCAATTTACACTAGTCGAAAGTTTACTTCGAAATTATTATCAATTCAGACTGATACAGGTACAGTACATACATTTATTTTTATATTCAAGCAAAATGACATTTCAGATTTAAATATATCAATTATTTAGGCTCTATTAGCATCAGTTTGTATATTCCAAATGAAGGTAAACTTTCATTGATAATATTATTTTCATCTTTAATTCATTAATTTCTTTTTCTTTTGTGGTAAAAAACAGATTTTGATATTGAAGATATGCTCGAGTAACTTTCAAGATTTAGGTACGCATACTGGCCAAAAGTATTGGTCACATGACGATCATCATCAAAAACACAAACTTTTACTTAGAATTCGAAATGACTTTATACAACACATGATAAACTTTATATCAATAAACTCACCTAAATATGAACTTTTTGAATTTTAGATTAATCATCTGTGGGGTTTCCTTTATTTTTAATTACAGCACTGACTCTATATAATATACTATTTATTAATTTTTCTAAATTGCTGATGAGAATTTTTAGCCACTCTGCCTTTAGTGCATCACTCAATTCCCACAAATTTTTTGGATGAGGTTTTAGCTTATGTACTTATTGATCCAAAACATTTCATAAATGCTCAATTTGATTAAGATCTGGGCTTTGTGCAGATCATGAAAGAGAGATAATCAAATTTTTCTCTTTTCATTCAATTACAGACTTTGCCCTATGTACAGGTGCATTATCATCTTGAAAAATATATATAATATCATTATCAAGACTTTGTATAAAGCCTAACAAATACTCTTCTAACAGTATTTTATATGTATTGCCTGTAATTAATCCATTAATAACTACTAAAAAACCAAGTTTCTTTTTTGTAAAATATTCCCAAATTATAATATCTTTATTACTACTTTTTATAGTAGAAAATATACAATTTATATCATACTATTCATGAGATTTATATTATACATGATATCTATCATTATTTTTATATAAAAGAAAATAAGATTCATTACTTCAAATAATATTATTCTATTCTTTATCCTACTATCTTCATTCTTTACATCATTTTAGTTATTTTTTTCTATTACTTTCTGAAATAAATGATTTTCTTTTACTAATATGACTGAAATATTCTTGTTTATGTAAAATACATCTTGCAGTACTCATATTAACTTGAGTCAATTCAAGATTATTAAATTTTTCTGTTATCTTCTCTGTGATATTCTTCTGATTAGTAATTATAATATAAACAAAATAATATTTATCAATAGTCTTCAAAAGAGATAATCTTCTTGAGCAAGAAAAATTAGATACAATCTGAGATTTTTCAAATTTTTTTATTATATCAATATAAGTTATTCTAGATATTTTAAGTATTCTTTCAATATCTGTAACAGTGTGATTTTTCTTATAAAGATCAATAATTATATCATACTTAAAATCAATTAACTCTCAAGTTTTTGTCATTTTTTTCAAAAATTAAAGTAAAAAATAAAGATGTTATCTTAAGATAAAGAAATCAAAACTTTTTAACTTTCCAACAAAAAAAAGTTTTAGAAATTTGGTTAGATTTTCATAGAATTAATTATATTTAAAATAATATAACTTGACAAAATTTTATTTAATTATCATTATATGACTAATACTTTTGATCAGTATGTATATTAACTTAGCTGATTTGTTAATTTATTTATTTTATTCATATTATATTTATTGTAACAATTTTGATTGGGTTATCTTCCTTTAGATCTCTTTTAGCTTAGATCTTCATTTTGCGCTATCTGTATAAC
>CAJVPS010001259.1:0-16520 GCA_910591765.1 Ambispora leptoticha | reverse complement strand
GATGTAATCGAACAGTTGTAATCGATCGTATAATAAAATAAAACGATTTGGGATTTTGATTTTTTTTAAGTACCAAAAAATTAAGAGAATAATCGAAATATATGACATGCTTTCAAGGGAGGGAGTACGCGGATCCTAAGCCATTTATGCGAGTCCCTGCGTCATATTGTTTCATTGGCTTTGCTAAAATTTTTTTTCTTTGTTATATATAAGATTTCAGAAATACAAACAATTCCCACTCGCATGTTATTGTTTTGCTATCGATCCAAGAACCTATTTTATCTAAGTTACTAAATCATTAATTCTACGATAATAATTTTTGATTATATCTATACTAAGTCTTCCCACCCCAAGATTAATAATATCAACGGATACAATACCACACATTTCATCTAAGAACACGCTTTTTCTGCCATAATTCTATCAAAAATAATTTTAAACCTGGTTCCAAATTTCTTGGAAAATGAACGTTGGCTCGAATCAGAAGCTTCGGATTGGTCTGCTTCCTCAATAGGTTCGATTCTTTGGACAAGAGCATAATGCCGATTAATTTCGTTTTGGAGCGTTGAGATAGAAGCATTGATTGATGTGAATTCGAATGCAATTCTACCAAGATTATTATGATGAGTTTCTTCGATTGTATTAAGTCTCTCGGTCATGTTATTGATCATCGTTAAAATTCTCTGCGCCTCCGTGACGTAGTTGGTATCACGTGTGTTGATGTTTTGCGATTTCCGCGGTAAATTTATCGTTAATTTCAGTATTAAATTCTACAGCAATATTTTCATTAATTTTGGATTCACGTGTGGAGAGTTCGTTGATAACCTTTTGCCTGACATAGAAGCATATGCCAACAATTCCCATATACAGAGGAGCATTTTCGGAAAATATCATCGTGAGGAAGAAAAACAAAGATGCAGATAGAATCATAAAAGGCATGTTTTCCAGAACGTTGATCATAGGCATCTATAACCGGAAAAAATGTTCGTTAGCATATATACACGAGTGTGGCCTCATAGAAACAAATGAAAAATGTACCTTAACTCGTACAAAACAAATAGACAGATTCGATATTTTTAGAGAAATTATTATATAGAGAAGATTAACCTTGCTAGTTCTACTAATATCAAATATTTTTATTCTCTTAATTTGCAGGTAAAGAGTTTTTACAATCTTTTTATAAGGATCAGAATTTATTTATAGACTTGGGGTAAAAGGCAAGAAATTGCCAGAACTTTTTATTGCAAAGCAGGTCTATAAGGATAACTCAGGTATATTTTTTCAAATAAAGGTTATAGGTAATCCCCATGTGTTACATATTAATTAGATTAATAATATCTACTCTTGCCATATTGACATTAGTAATCAGATATCTATTATTTGTATCATCAACTTTAATTATTATTACAAATTAATTGATCTTCTAACTAACCTAATTAATTTCTTTTTATAATAGTTTTGTCTTTAATCTGCATTCTTTAATAAATGAAAGTGCCAAAAAGTATCTCTTGGAATTTACTAATCACTTTTGCTAATTAATACATAATCTGCTAATTATTAGAGATACTCCTGATTGATTATATAACATAGATATTTGATCAGGTATATAGTATTATTACTTTGTAATATACATCATATGAATACTTAAAGAAGAAAATTGAAGATCATGAAACTTCTGCATATATAATATAATTATGTAATTCATTAATTATTGTTACAAATTCCAAATCTGATTATCCAACTCATGGTATATATATTTTCTTTGTGAAAAGTTTTTTTATTATGTATTGTATCACTCTAGTTTTACATTTTCTAAATCTATTATTCTTATATTTAAATAAGATCAGAAATGAGCAGAGGAAGTATTTTAAAAGAATAATATATTTGCATTATGATTATTCATTTGTTTTTTTACTTGTAATATAACAAAGCTTTTATTATTTCAAACTTGACTAATCAATATATCTGCTGATTTATAAATCAAAATTCATAATTTTTTGATCAATATCAAAGAGTACTATATAAATATCATATCTGTTATTCATCAAGATTTAGAAAAAAATCTCTGGATTTTACAAAATAAGTTGAAAATAATTATAGACCAAGTTATTAGTTATATTAGTAATTTGTATTCAGATGGATCTTTGTATTAACAAAAGCTTTTTAGAATTTATTTACAAGTTAGCTATTGATTTTTTTTTACAAAATTATTTCATTATATGATGATATTATGTGATCAACTATTAGATTTATGTACCAAAAAGTAGCTCAATTATCCTATTAACCTACTTTTGATAAATACTTATTTAATAATAAAGAGATATCTAAGCTATAAACTGTTATGCAGTAATATAATTTATTCTATTAACCTATTGATGAGAAAAATTTATCATCTGTATGGAGAATAATAGAGTTATATTATTATATAGAAAATTAGTACTATATAGAGTTTTATTGGCATAATGGTCATACAAAAATGATAACTTTACATATATACTAATAATATATATATTTTTTTAATGATGAGTTTTTTATTATTAAAAATTAATATATATTTATTTTTTAATTTGAAGATACTTTTGAGAGAGTTTTTATATTATATAATCTTGAGGTTATTAAAATAAATAAAGAAAAGTCTCTTAACTTGGACCAAATCAAAAATAATATAATTAAGCTTTAAAGAAAACTCAAAAGAGATATGATCTCCCTATATTAACATTTATATTTTAGTATAAGAGCAATATCTATTGAGATATTATCTTAGAAAGATCTTATAACTAGTCAAATCATTAGTGATGAATCAAAGCTTGTAAAGAAATTATCAGAAAATTTAAGAAAAGAGTTTATGATAAAGAATTATATATATATTTGATCACATTATCTTTATTAATATTATTAATAATGTTTATTATTTATATTAAAAACTTATTCATAAAATGATACCCATATCTATGTCAATAGTTCAAGAAATATATAGAGAATTTATATTAGATTTTAAGAGATATGAAATCAAAATAAAATCAACCAAATTAATATATGATAAAACTTAGAAAGAATTGAAAGAAGATATCAAATACGTGATCAAAGAAATTCTTAATATTTTAAAAGATATTTGGAATAACTTAGCATTTGATTCTGAACTCATAAAGATATTAAATGAGAGAACATACTAATCAATTATCATTATACCTATTATTCAAGCTTTATTAAAAAATCTCCTTATCAGAGATGCTTTTTTTATTAGTATATCAGAAAAATAAAGTATTGCAAGTGCTAATAGAAAGGAAGAAGATTATATGGAAAGATATCCAGATATTATATTTATAGTGAAATACTTAGAGATAGTTTTTGAACTCATATATATAGAATACTCTTATTTAATTTCTAGTTCACAAAAAAAGATTGATAATAAGATTAAGTTATGGTAAGAAACTAATAACAAACTATATTAGATATACCAAAGTCTTAAAATAGATAAGAATCAGTTTGATATTATAAATATGCAAGTAACAGATAATGTATTGCACTTGAATTTTTTAGTACAAGATATAGTTAATATTTATCAATATTACCATTTATAATTTATTAAGATTCCTATATAATTTTCAGATAAAGTCATTATAACTAAATTTATAAAAACTTTATTACTTTTACATAATATAATAATTATAAATTTATCTTTACTATATAATGCATCTATTATCACATCACAAAAGCAAATAGAAGATAATACTATAGTTTCTATTCTATGAGATGATAATTAGACTTTATTATATGTACTTTTTTATATCTTATAGTGGAGCTAGTATCTCTAATACATATTTATCTTAATAAAGATAATCCTGGTGATTAAATTATTATATATAAATATATACTTTGTTATTTTATATAAGATAATTATTTATATAATTATATCATGTATTATTTATCTGACATATAATAGAGTATATTTACTCCAGAAAATTAATTATATATTTATAATACATCCTAAAATAGATTTCATATCTGAAATAAATTATATAATGATCCAAATATAGAATGACATATTATCAATAAATCAACTATCTTTCTATCACTTAGTTATATATATTTTACAAGATACAGAATATTATTTCTCTAAAATATTTTTATGCTGATCCCAATTGATTAATAATTTTCTAGTTTTTTAATTATTCTAATTAGATGGATCATACTGGAAAATTAATAGGAGACTAGTACATTTATGTTAATCTTTTCATTATATTACATATATTATTAAAATTACTAATTATAATCATTACTTGTTTATAGATTTATCACATGCCAGATGTGGGTTGAAAGTAAAGAATCTACTACTTGATAGTATATAATTTGATACTTATATAGTAAAAATAATTATATAGATTTAGCTATTTTAAAATATAAACTTGAAGAGTCATTGTATAATAATAAATATATTAGTTAATCATTGGTTAAATAAAGATTTTTGTGTAAATATATTTATTTTTTCTTGATATTTTTTGGTAAACATATTTGCTAAAATTTTATTAGTTTATATTAATATAATAAAGAATTAAATATATCTATATTTTTATAAAATATAAAAAAATGGCAAATAAATAATCCAAAGTTGATAAGTTACAAACTTGAAACTCTGTCTCTTCATTAGAAGAATGAATTTTCAAGCTTTTAGCTGAGAATGATATACTTAGACAGAAAAATACTAAGATCAAGTTTAAGAATATTGAACTTAAAACTAAGAATGCAAAATTAAAACAGGGTTTAGAAGAACATGAATCCAGATTTATGAAACTAGAGTAGAATGATAAAGATATTACTTTAGAAAATACCAAATTTAAAGCTAGGGTTATGAAATTGAAACAGAAATAGTTATAATCTGACAAAGAAAAAAGCAACTATATTATATTATGAAGTAATGATCATATCAGCTCTGCTAATACTTCTGTATCTAAATCAGATAATATCATCTCTATTAAAATGAAAAATTCTAATAATACTCCTGAATAGACAAACTTACATTGTGATGAATCAGAAACTCATGACTATACTATTAATACTCTTGCAATTAATATATTTGATAATACTTTAAATTCTGATATATATTAGGAGCTTTCATCCTAATATCCTGCATCATTTGTCTGTACAAAGAGTAAGTCATTGAAAGACAAAAAAATAGACAAATTTATAAATTCAATATATGAAGAACAGGTTAGTAAAGAGATAATTCAGAGAATTAGAGAGAAGAAACTTCAAGATCAAGAATTACTCTTAATTTCTGAAAATAGTATTCCTAATATTTCATGTAAACAAGGTTTAATATAAGAGATATCATCATCTATCAAAGATCCAAATTGTGATGATTTCAAAATTTTAGTGAACATATTCATCAAAAATTATGTAATTAATAATTTAACTCAGATATGCAATGAAAAAGATAATCCTATTTTATTTTTCATATCAAAAAGTAAAATCTTACTAAATTTATCAAGTTTATATCAGAAAGCTTATGATGCAAAAAAGCAAGTAATTAAAGTTAATCAAGATGAAATTATATGTTGGTATTATTATATAATAGAATTTGATAGTTAGATTAAAAATTTCATTAGATTTGATCATATTAATGAGAAAAAGATAAAAGGTTAAATTTATAATTTTATTATTGTATAACTAAATTCCAAGTACAAAACTTTGTAAAAACAAATTCAAAAAGCTAAAAAAGTTTATAATTTATTCGAAAAAATAAGAATAGATAAGATTTAGCATATCAAAATCTTTAGTGCAGATGCTATTTCAAGATTTACTAATTTACAGATTCAAATTATTATTAATTATTTTGCTAAAAAGTCTGACATAGAATATACTGATAACCAAGATAATTCTCCAGATAATTTATTTGAAACTGAGATAAGTATATCTACTAAATTAATTTCTTTAGATCTAAAGGATCATTACTCTGCAATAGATTCTCAAGAAAATAATTAAGATGAGACAAAAACTCAAAACTCTGCTTTCTCAAAATTATCAGATACTGAAATAAGTATATTACAGATAAATATATTTAGCCATTTTGTGACTGTCTTTAATAATAAATCTTGATCTCTTATTTCTATTTTATCTAATGATTCAAAAGAAAAATATAAGTTTATTATTAATAAAGTACTAGAGCAGTTCTCTTATTTATTTTTGAAATATAACAATAAAAATCATAATTATTTTGATTTTAATAGTTCAGTATCCTATTCTATATGTAATAAAGATTATAAAAAAGAAAATATAAGAGATAATATAGAAGGTAGATGGGATAGTGATGATTATATTAATATAAAAACTTATCATTTGCAATGCTATGAGACCTAAAGATGACTCCTCAACTATTACAATGTGATGACAAATAAAATATTATCTAGTTATAACTAGTTGTAACTTATAAAATTTTGGAATTGTAACATATTACAATAGGTGATAAATAAGTGTCACATACTTGCTATATCATCTTTAGTAAGATCTATTAAAATTCAATCCAAATAGTAATGGTAAAAGCATAGATTACTGATTTTAAATATTAATATAATCTGAAGACTTGACTAATTCAACTTAATATTCACTATTATAATTAATTTTTTCAGATAATTATTACATATTATTACATAGTAATAGGACTTTATCTCTATCAATCTTAATTAGGCATGAAGTATACTGTTTTACAGATAAACTAATTATTTTTCTATCAGTGATTATACATATTTCACAAGATACAGAGTGTTATTTCTCTAAAATACTTCTATACTAATCTCTAATTCATAAATTTAGGCTCAAAGAGTTATTTCTTTGAAATAAAATACATGATATCACTTTCTTAAGATCTATTATAATGTAATATAGTAAATATATTTTTATTATATATCATAACATGATTATTTTAATTAAATAGATCACTACTCTGGAATGCAAATACAGTTGGTATGCTTATTTTTACGATATTTTCAAATAAAAGAGTTAATTTTTTTCTTTTTAATATGAATATAATTTCTTCAGAATTTTATCAAATTGAGATTATACTAATCTAAACCTGTGAATTCTGAGTCAGAGCTAGATGAATTAATTTCTATCTCAGATTTTATCTATGATAGCTTTGCTTTATTTATATAATTTAATTCATATTTAATAATATAAAGTTTTTTAAAAATTTCATACTCTATATCATTTTCAATAGAATGAATTGACTTTCAAATATTATTGAGATGTATTTTAATTGAAAGTTTTTCACATTCATCATCTAAATCTACTTTAGAATATATTTTATTCTTGATAGCTTTACTATTATTGAAAATATTATTATTTAATCTTCTGAATATTAGAGATACATAAGATTTATTATGAAATATTTTATGATATTTCTTTTGATGCATATTATTCTTGCTTCTAAGAGATAATTTCTTGAATATATTGACAAGTTCCTCTAGATTTAGATCAGGTTTTGACTCTATCAAATTAGATGAGTTATTTTTACTAGAGCTAATTTTATTAAAATTTTCTTCAATTAATAAGATACTCATACTATCAATTATAATTTTAGCATAAAAATTATTAATTTTAAAAGAGAATCCAAAATCTATTTTTGCTTTATGCATCCATAACCAATCTCTCTCTAATATCAAATCAAATGATGAATTTTTGCAAATTTAAAAGTCTATTACTTTGATAATATCTAAGCTTCATTACTTTTTTTTATAGTAAAATTACAAATCTAAGCATTTTATATTATCTATTACATCTTTATAGAGATTCTTAACAGGATCACATATTTCATAATCTTCTTCAAGCTTATCGAACAAGTACTTGCTAATAGTATTAGATTTAAATATTGTATCTATTAATACTTTTACTAGGATTTTTTCTTTGATAAAAGTATTTATGAATATGTTAATATTAAATATATTTAATACTATATTTTTTTATTGTGTATTAATAAATAATTTAACATAGATAATGACTAAAAATAATATTGAATTAGTACTAAAGCAATAGAATATGATTAATTTATATTCAAAATATTTAATTATCACTTATGAGATTGTGAAAAAATTGGATTTTGAAAAAGATAAAAATTTATTCAGATCCAAAGAGATGATTCTAAAGATTTATATTACCAATAAAGTGATATCTGATATTATTAAGCAAGTATTGAATAAAAAAATCTGGATCTCTCTTTACTGATTACTGGAGAAAGTGAAATCTGAGATTTAGCAAGATATTTTAAATTTGATAGTAAACTCTGATATTTCTTAAAGAAATCATATATCATGCAAGACTAAAAGAAAAAAAAGATTTTTAAATGATACAGTATCTGAAATAACATCCACATCTGGATCTGATTCTAAATCTGAATCTGATAATGAATCTAGTTCTAATAGTAGAGCTAGTACTAAAATATATAATAAAATAACTATACATATAGTAAAAGTAAAAAAGCATAATTAGTTATTATCATTAGAAATTTCTCTATACAAATTGATGATATTCTCAACTTCACTATTTTTTTATTTAGATACTGGAGTATTTGATCTATTATTTATTATATCATAATATTCAACTGATGAAGCATAATCTACCTTATATCTATATGTCAATTATTGTAAATATTGATGGCCAGTATTATTTTTATCTCTATATACATGTACTCTGAAAATATGATCAGTACCTATTTTTCTTAACATATATGAGGTAATTCTATAATAACTTAAAAATTAATTAAGAGATATAATATTAGTATTTCTATCCTTATCTTTTAACAAGAAGAAAAATTTATCTGATATTAATCTCTAAATTCAGATAAGTAATTTTCTTGCTTATATTAAATTTTTTTTTATTGAAAGAAATAATTGAGATTCTTCTATTTCATCTTTATTTTTTGCATAACTAATATAGTATCAAGAATAATTAGAATTATATCATGATTCATGACTTGATCTGTATTAATTAATATGAAAATTTTCCATATTTGCTAATTGCATATATAGTATTATTATTATATCTATTAGATTTTGCATTGAAGAAGACTTGGTAATATTATATTTATTAAGTCTTTTCTAAACTTTTTCCAGATAAAAGAACTTGAGACAATTATAATCATTAATTTCATGAAGTATATACTTTCTTGATTGAATCTGATTTGCTTCTTCAGTAATAAAGAATATTTTCATTATCTTAGTAATAAGATAATTAGCTTCTAAGCTATGTAATTCTTTCTGTAATAAATTAAGATAAGAATTTCCTGTAATAGTAGTAGAAGCAGAAGAAGTCAAGTCATATACTATTCCATTTATTTCTTTAGGTGAGAGATTATTTTTTATAATATCTTGGATAATAATTTTAATAGGATCTCTTTCATCAACATATCTTCCAGGAGCTTGAATAGAAATAAGAGTATTAGCTTGTTTTTTACTTAATCTCAGCTATTAGAAGTATCTTTTAGCCTGATCTCAGGCTTTTTGGGTCTGTTACTTTATCTTACTATCTGAAAGTTTATTAGTCAACTCTTTGACATAACTACTAAGCTAGAGTAAACTAGTTTGAGAAGTTAATTTATAGTGATTTATAAAATGATATAGTGATTTTTGTCATGATTAGTATATATAGGTTGAGATATTTTATCTAGACTATTTTTATCTGATATATACTATGAAGATTCTTTTTTTAAATTAAAATTAATTATGTTTTTTTCTCCTATACTTAGAAAAAGAGAGTATATGACTACATATAGATTATAGATAACATAATTCTATTAGAAAATATAATTAATCAAGTATAAAGTATCATTTCTCAAAGAGAATATAAGAAAATTCAGAAAAAAATTTATATCAGTATTCTGAAATGGAATATGAGTTAATTATACTTCATATTAAGAATCAAATAAGTCAAATATTAATATATAATTCTTAAATATAGTAAGTTTTTTATATAATTTATCCTACTTTTTTCTGTGATAATTCTTTTTACTTTTATATTTGCCTATATGTTTATTGCATGTATTATATTTAGATCTATTTGGCTCATCATAATTCTGTCTTCTCACATATATACTTGAAGTCAGAAAAATAATATATAGTAATATATTAAGGTATTTCATCTAATTTATTCTTATGATTATATTTTTTAAGTAATTCAGTCTGTCTTTTTTTATTATAGTTTGATTTATTACAATATTTTCCAGTATATTTAATATACATACTATATATAGAAGCAGTTGGTATATCACACTCTTTACAAGGATTATATAATCACATTTTCTAATAAAGAGCATAATCCTCTTGTTAGTAACAATCTTTTTTACAAATTTAATTATTAATATAAATATGTAAGCAAGAATAGAATGCTATCATAAATAATAATAACTTTCAAATTTTGTATATATGAAATAATTATTTTTTAAATTAAACTTTTATGTCACTTTTATTATAAGTTAATAAATTAATACATTATATACTTTTTATCAGATTAAATAATATGCATATATAAATAATGTATATATATAAATCAATAAAATATCTTGATATTTATATTCAAAATATGATTATTTATCAGATGAAAACTCAGAATACAATAGTAATTCTGAGGATAATTTGCCAAATTTAACAATTGATAAGTAATAAATTTTGCAAAAATATAAATATCTTAATTATTCTAATTATTTCAGAAAAAAATATCTTTATACTTTGGAAAATATTTAACCTAAAGGATAAATTATCTGACAAGAATACTCTCATTACTATAAATATTTCTATAACTTATCTGAGTTTAAAATATAATATGAATTGATACTCAAAAACTAGTGTATATTTCATGAAATTATTTGGATTAGGCAATCACAAAAAATCAAGATTGATGTGGATAATGAATTAGAAAAATTTGCATAATATCCTAATTCTTTAGATAGAATAAAAATATTTCTTGGACAAAAATTATTTGATGATTTCATTACTAATACATATCTTTATTCATAACAGAAGTCAACTAAAATTATATATAAAAAAGATAAGATTTATTTATATATTAAAAATACTCTTTAAATTACTATAAAAAAAATAACTGAATTAAATCTGTCAAAAGATGATCTTCTTATAGCCAATTTCTCAAATGAATCTAAGTAAAATAAATATTTGATATTATTTAGATATTTCATTTATGATATATCTAAAGCTCAAAAATTTATATCACGAATCTTAGAACTTCTTTCAGAAAGAATGTATCCTTTTATTAATGAAAAAATAAATAAAGATCTTTATTACTTTCAACTAGCAGAAAGTTATAAAGTCAAAGACTCTTCACGTATTAAGTATATTTATTCAAATTATACTTGAAAAGAGTTACTTATCACTTATATTAAGAAAGATTTCACAGAACTCTGGTCATATGAATGGAAAGAAGAAAAAAAAAACTGAAAAATAAGTTTATTTCATATGAGAAGAGTGATACTGTAATAAAAATAGTAGAAGAACAATTTTCTTTTCTGTCTTATTGAAATTCTAGTAATGGCTTTGATACTAAAGATGATATAGCAAGTATATGATGCTTATTTATCACCTGTTATAATATATTGCAACTTCAAAATTTTATAAATCATAACTAGTTATAACTAGATAATACTTTATTTATCACTATATTATAATAATTGAGAAGTCATCTTTATTTAATACTTTTGATAAAACTCTGTTTATAACATGTTTGATCTATGAAAAAGAACACATGAGAGAAGATATATATAATAGATAGCATGAATCATATTATTTTCTTTATTATTTTAGACAAAAAAAAGATGAATTTGATATCAAAATCATTAGAGCAGATAATAATAGCAGGATTAATAAGAAGAAAAAAGTTATTTCATATTTAGATAGATTAAGATCTCAGCTTTAGCATATATTACAATCTTATTCACAAAATAACTTTACTACTATTAGAAAAAATATCAAAATATATAATACTAAAATAATATATAGCTATAATTTATAAGCTAAACTTATAAGTAGTAACTAATACTTGATGCTTATTAAAGAATATTATAGTATTGACAAATCAAATAAGACAGCAGAGAAAATAAAAATATTATATCATTCTGATAGTTCTTCTATTTTAATTCTCATCATTTCTGGTCAGTGTAGTTTAATTCATAATCAAAAAATTCTTTTCAAAGAGTTTAAGTCTTATCTTAAACTGGATATGAAAAAGCTTAATCCTAAAGATACTCCAAAATTTATTATCAGTCCTGAAAGCATTCATAAACTTGAAGTAACTGACTATGATATAATTATACTAGATGAGTTTGAAATTATCACTCAGAATTTTAGTAAACTTACTATAAAAAAACTGAAGCTGAACTATGATATATATAAATTTTTACTTTAATCTGCATTATTGATATTGGCTTTAGATGTTATATTAGATTCAGACTCACTTATATATTTATAAAATATTTTGAAAATAGATACTGAAAATTTAACCATGATATAGAACTAGTATATATAAAATAAATATTATACTTTTATATATATTAATATCAAAAAATGAAATGCTAAATTAATTAAAGCTCTAAGACAAGGATTAAAAGTCTATATTCTAATATTTGCTAATACAAAAATGACAGAAGCTTTTTATAAAGAATTGACATCTTATGAGTATTAAGATAAATATTTTTTCAAATGACTATCAGAAATAGAGAAAAAAGATATATTTGCTAATATTAATAATACAGTGACAAATCTCAATTATTTAATAGTAACTTCAATTATGACTTGTGATGTAAGTATAATAATAGAAAACTTCAATATGATATTTACTTATTTTCATATATTAGCCAATCTAATAAGTAATGAAGCATATCAGATATTACACTATATTAGAAAGTTAAATCAAAATATAGTACATATTCTAATAGATTTATATGATAATAATTTGTCAACAGATTGTAAAGATTTATTTCATTTTATCAACTATTGATATAATATTGTAGAATATCCCAACTTAGAGAAAGCTCATTGTAATAAAATACTTACTCTTGATGACAAGTGAATTTTTAAACTAAACATATCTTTAGAAATTCATCTCTATAATATATCTTATCATAATATATCTAGAAATGATTTTATAGATTTACTAGCTAATCATCTTAATGAATATAATTATGATATTAGTATTACTGAAGATTATTCTTCTATTGATTCAAAAATTACAGAAAATAATGAAGATAAAGAATTACTTTTAAATATATATTCAATCAAAAAGATTTTAAATATAGAAAAGTATTCAATAATTGCTAATACTCTAGTTTTAAGTAATATCAAAGCTTTAAATATTCAAGAATGCTTAGAAAGAGAAGAGAATATAAATCCAACCTGTAGACTTATCTTACAAAAATATAATCTTGCATCTTTTTATAAAAAGATATCTGAAGATATAACTGAAGATTTTATAAAAAAATATTCCTAAAAAGAAATATAAAGTGCATATAGTACATTAGTTCAAGTTATGAATCCTCTTAATAACTTGCATGAGAATTATAAATTTATAATTATTAGAAACTCAAGAAAGAAAACTTCTTGTAATTCATTATTGTCAAAAGTTATTGCTTTAGAGAAAATTTTACAAGAGATAGAATTTTCTTCAGGTATTCATATATCTTATATTTTATTATATCAAGATTTTAATACTAATTTACTAAGCTTTCTATTAATTTATAAGAAAAATAAGATCATTATTATGCAATATTTAGAAAAAAATGGAGACTGTATGCTAACTATAATCTAAAGTATTTTATAAAATTTCTTCTCAAACTGCTAAAAAAATTTAAAGTATTATTTTATTGAGAAAAAGATCATAAAAATTAACTTACATACTTAAAACTTAAAATAGATAGAAATCTAAAGATGATTCTTTTTGATGCTTGTTTAAGTGATAATATAATTATGAATTCTTCAAAATCAGATCTTAATTCTTCTCAAAATATATGTCATATTGTTAATAATACTATTGGTGAAGTTAGTATAATGGAAAAAAATATATCTGAATCTTTGATTTCTTTATTTTTAGAATTTCTCATTAAAAATGAATCTGATATTGATATTCTTATTCTTCTTTTATAGTAAAAATTTTAAATATTGAAAGAAAAATTAGAGTAATGGTAAATCAAGATTGTCTTTAAAATATATGATAACTATAATTATTAGAAAAAAGAGCATGAGAGTATGAATAAGATTGCTTTTCTAGAATACAAGCAAAATTTTAAAACTAAAATGAAAGTTTCTACTACTTCACATAAAAAAGATTTGAAAAATAAATCTTTAGCAATCATTAAATATGTATAATTATTATTTTAAAATAATGTGATCAGAATACTCTGGCTAGAAGTACTATCTAGTCATATATTTTGAATAAGAGGATTTTTATCATCTCTTACAATTAATATAAGAAAAAATTCAAATAAAAAATTAATATTCTAATACTTAGATCATATAAGAGATTTTTGTATTATGTAATTTAGGATGACAACCTGTGCTAGACATTTTATATAAAGAGATTTTTGTATTATATAATTTTAATCAAGATGTAATTAGTATAATAGATCAGCAATTTGCAAAGATATGGCTAAATTTTTAGAACAGTAACCTATGGTATAATAAAGTAGTAATTTACATAAGTATGGCTAAATTTTTAAAATGACAAGATTATATTTTGGTTATATGATTTAGGACAATAAGGTTGTATTTCAATTATATATTTTTTGAGTTAGTAAGATTACATATTAATTATATATTTAGTAATATATGTTGAAATAGCACTGGCTATACAAGAAAGAATTCTAGAATATAAAATTATATTATGCTTAATTTTTAGAATAGCAAGATTATATATTTTTTTTATTATTTGGAAAGTAGTTCAAACAAGTTAAAAGTAAAGATAGCTACTCAACTAATTATAACTTATAGCAGTTAATCAGAGAATTATAATAGAATTATAACTAGTTATGACTTCTATCACTAGTTAAAAGTAATAAAATTACTGTAATCTTGCTATCTCAACTGTATTAAGATTTTTTTATATCTATATTCATTATATCATACCATTTCTATATCCAATATCTCATTCTCATGTCAAATAAAAATGGAAAATAGATATACTTATTATAATACTTTGAATATTACTAAGTGAGAATAGTAATTTAGCATTACGTATCTCATTCTCAGATAATATTTAAATAAATTATGTAAAGCTAATAATTATTAATAGTTCAGCATTATATATCTCATCCTTAATCAATATTCAAATGCATTATATGAAACTAATAATTTGGTACTATGTATCTTATTATTGGATAATATTTGAATAAATTATGTAAAGCTAATAACTACTAATAATCCAGTATTAACTATAAACAAAGTAAATTGATAATATGATCTGATAATATTTTTTGATAGTATAATCTGATAGTATATATATGATAATATTATCAATAGTATTATGTGATATATTTTATGAAATAGGATACTTTGCATATAGTATATATATTTAATAGTATTAATTGATAGCATAACCAGATAATGTGTATATAGTATATCTGATAGTATTTGCATGATATATTTTATATATATATTTGATAATATATATCTGATAATATATTTTGATAGCATAACTTGATAACATAATTAATAATACTTAATAGTATTTGCGTGATATATTTATCTCTATAAATAATATACAAATTGCAATCAGATTGTTAAACTCATAATAAAGTCAATCTGATAGTATAACCTATCTCAAATATTTTATTATAATAGAAATCAGTTAGGAATGATAAGCTAATATATGATAACAAATAACATATAAAATATATTTAACCTATCAAACTCACAAAAGTCAATCTGAGTAGTATAATTTAAATCAATTATTTTATTATAATAAAAATCAGTTATGAATACTAATCTAATATAAATAAATATACTATCAGATATAAAATTCTAGAAGCTTTAAATCATCATATAAAGTAGTCACTCATAGCTCATCATAATCTGAATTGAGAAATATCTTATAATTAAAATTAATCATGATCATCAAACTGATATACTTTATATTATATGTGATATGACTTGAGTTTGATAATTTACATGTCACATTAAGAATATATCATTAATCAAGTGACTTGAATTTTATGATCTACATCAGAAAATTTTCAAGGATACAGTTTTACACAGATCTTCAGGTCCAAAATCTGCACAAAACTTCGAATCTGATAATAATTGGTAAAGAAAAAAAAATTAAAAAATTTGTATAGATCTGTAACAAAATGTAGATCTGTGCAGATTTTTTAATTTTTTTTTTAAAATTCTGTGCAAAACTTCGCAATATCAGTTTTAAGTAATAGTAGCAATTTCAAGTAACTATAATAATAGCAATTTCAAGTAACTATAGAATTTATAGATTAAATAATAGTAAAGATATTTATTTTATTATAAACTATATATATATAT